>NJDC01009843.1:24185-35521 GCA_002245475.1 Calephelis virginiensis
TACGGGTCTGGGTGTTTATTAAATTTATTCTGGTATCTATTTAAGTACTTCTATGTATTAGTATCGTTGACTTACACTCGTAACACAAGCATAATATTATAATTTGCTTACTTTGGGGGTAGATTCAATTCGTGTAGCTTGTCCATGGATATTTATTTCTTAATTTAAATATACATACATACATACCTTCACGCCGAGTCCCTTACGGGGTAGGCAGAGAGTATCGAGTGTCAGACCTCACGATTCTGACAAACCTGTCTTGCTTCCTTCACATTCATAACCCTTTTCATACAAACACGCCGGTTTCGGAGACTCTTGACACCACCCTCGGATAATATCCGATTGATCTGATCGTGAAATGTCAGCCTTGGTATCCCCGCGTACCTACATTCATCCACATTCGCATTGTATATCTGCTTTGTCAATCTTTCATCTGTCATTCTTTCCACATGACCGAACCAGCAGAGCATGCCCTTTCGCATTTTAACACCAACACTTTCTTTCAATCCCACTCTTTCTCGGATCTCACTCTTAAGAATGCGGTCAGCGAGCGTTACATCACAGATTTTCCGTAGTGCTCTCATTTCGACCGCATTTATCCTATATCATGCTCTTTCTAACATACCCAACTCTCGCTTCCATACAATAACGTTGGAATAAGCAAGAATTATGCAAAGCGAGTCTAACTTTTTGACTCAAAACCTCGCTTTGGAATAGCTTACCCAACGCTCCATTCACACTATTCCCTGCACTCACTCTCCTGTCTACATCCGCGGTGTACCTTCCATCCCTGCTAAAAGCACAGCCAAGATATACCATTTCATTCACTTGTTCCAGCACTACATCATAATTAATTTAAATATTTATTTATTTACTCAGACATGTTCCCTTGCGGCAGACTAAGATTCCTTGGTGGTAAATATTTCTTATTTTTTATTCGATAAGTATTTTCTAGTTAGTCTTTTTCGTTGTCATAATAAATCATGCCAAGGTCTTAGGTATTGCGGTGGCTATCTATTTCGGGAGAATTTTGGCGTCAAAAGTTTACTCCGCACAGAAGCTATGTATGATCGAAATTTACTTTAGCACATTCCTTTTACGCATTTGCTTGAAAACACACGCACAAAAATCGTGAAACTGTCTATAATTATAAAATGATCGCTGCGGTTAAAGTTTGAATTCTTGAATCTCGTTTTATCCTAGCAGTGCACTGATAATTATCTGGGTTTATTGTATTGGAAGCAATCCTGATGGCGAAACATATGCCTCGAGTAAATACTCAATGTTAAAGTATTGCGTTGCCAACCTTGAGTTGAAATGTTACACTTCACGGATAAGTTTACCCGAAGTTGATACACTATCATTTAAACGGGATCGTGACATTAGCAAGCACTGACCTTTTTTGGAAGCGGTAGTTAAAGGTCAGGTGGTGATTTCAATCGGGCAAGTCTTTGGAGAACTCCAGCCGACTGCATTTGAGGAATTCGGTCAGTGGTCTAGCACTGCGGAGTTTAACTTGACGTCATGAGGTCCCGCGTTCGATCCTCGGTCGGAAAAACCCTAGACCTAGGCTATAGTCTAGTCTATATTTGGAAAGCATTAATAAGTATGGTTTGTAATAAAAATTTAACAAAATATGGTTTAGGGGCACGGAAACTTCAAGAAATAAAGTCAGCAAAGTATAAATAAAGCGGCAAAAAATCAGTCCAACATTCACGGTCGAGCCTCTAGCAGTATAACAAAGACAAAACTAAGAAAGCTCTGGAAGTCACTTCCTCTCCCTTACTTCAGCCTCTATGATCATGTAACATTGTGTTTTATTGTAATTTCCTCGACACGGTATGAATTACAGCTGAGCTTTTACCATGAGTTGGTATTGATTACGTTCGGTAATTTATGTGTCGGAATCTATGACACTTTTGGTCTAAAAGTGTGTTGCTCTTAGTTGCCAACAGAGGCGCTGTTCAAAGTTTTCATACAAGTAATTTACAATGACGGAAGCGAGTATAGTAAACTTGACAAGCCGTAAACTGATGGCAAGCAAGCAAGAGATTTAATTCATAAGCTTAAGAGATAAAAAAAAATTGACTTTTTTATGAAAGTAGAGAAATATAGTGACTACCCTACGTACATGGTGTATCTACTGTAGGATTTCATGTCGTAATAACGCGTAAAGCCCCTTAAGTATATTTGAGAGACTGTCGTTTTACAACTACATTAGCGTTTTATCGTCCGTTATCTAGGTTTATACGTTTACGTTTGAGCGTTAGTTTAGGCATGTTACATAAGTTACAAACCCAGAATGCCTTTTAATATACTAAGCTATCTTAAAACCTTGATATTTTTATTTACCATTGTAATTTAAAAAATAAAATTTTTAGAAGAGAACTGTATAACTATTATGTATTTATCAATCTAAATACATTGAACACACACATTTACTTAATATAATAACAGTTCTAATACATATTTCACTTATTTTTTTATTTAATAGAACTGTAGTGTTGCTGTTATGTAGGAGCATTAAAATTAAAAAAAATACTTAACCCCCGACAAAACTTGAATGTAATGTAGCTCGAAATCAACGTCAGCTCACACACACACACACACACACACACACACACACACACACACACACACTCACGCACGCACGCACACGCACACACACAAACTCACACACACACATACAAATACGTACACGCATATACACGCTTACAAATTCATATTAAACATAATAATATATACCAGTAGCCTTTTTTTACAGAGCCAAATTATTAATTATTAAAACATATGCACACATATATGCATACATATAAACTGCTATAGTATATTATGCTTGTGCTTTTCACTTGACTGTATTAAGTTAAAAGGTCGAGTACCTCGGAAAACTTACTAATATACCAACTTGTATAAAAAATACTAGCCTACTCGGCGTGCTTTGCATCGCTTGATATTAACAGAGTACTAAGAATTTGTATGTGAAAAAAATATTTAAAGTTTTACCCATTTTCCCTAAAATTTTTCAATTTTTTATTCATGGGAACCTTCTCCTGAAATTAACCAATACAACAGTGTTTTCTACCGCATCTATCGTAGAAAATGTTCTGAGGAGTTGTTTGGTTTCATTCCAGTCGCTGATTTCCACTTTCGGACTTCGCGTCAGGGTTTAAAATATCATGCCCCACATCTCGATGCGTGGCGACCAAAAAACACAAAATGGCACAACACCTTTGTGGAATCAGTTACCGAGGGCGGTATTCCCAAACGATTGTGACTAAGGAATCTTCAAGAAAATAGCGTACTCATTCCTTAAAGGTCGGCAACACATCTGTGATACTCCTGGTGTTGCGGATGTCCGTGGGCGACGGTGATCACTTTCCATCGGGTGTCCCACTTGTTCGTTTGCCTCCTCTTGTAAAAAAAAAGAAAACAAAAGCAAAAAAGAATTAGCAAAATTAATATATCCGTTCAAACGTGAAGCGATGACCACGCGAAATTACATATACACAGATATTTTTTATCCAAAATATAAAACTAATCTAATATATATAAGTCTCGTGTCACAATGTTTGTCCTCAATGGACTCCTAAACTACTTAACCGATTAAAATAATATAACGATTATAATAATAATAATATGAAACCGGATTCGGATGGACGGATCGAGGGAGAAGTGGACGTCTCGTATCCCATCCTCTGAATGGTGGGGTTGATTTTCTGAGGTTGGCTATCTATCTAGGCAAAACGTACGTTATTTGTGATCTGATCGCGATAGTGGGTAATTTCGTTAGGCTTGTCATATTCAATGCTACGTGGAAGATTTTCGGCCATAAACATAAAAAGGTTTCCGCGAAATGAGTAATGACTCATTTTACGTCAATTATAATTGATTTCTACGAAGTAAGTAAACTATCTGCCTAACATTCAATGAAAATTATTTGGTACGGTCCCGTATGTTTCCAGTGGAACATTTGGCGTTCCCGATTACATACTTAGATGCGGTAAAGTGACAATATCGTACTCGGGTTCTTGTTACTGACACATGGAGCCTTGACATGCCTCTTACGGGGGTGTGCCGATATAAGCGCAAAATGTATTAGAAGTATGAACAGTTTGAAACAGAGCTTAAGTGGCTAATGTTTTGATATAATTCTGCAATTGTACACGACTAGCTGTTGACCATGACATAGACAGAGTAGAAGAATGATCTACTGATGACGGCAACTTTGTAAAACGTTAACATGTTTTTTTGTCCATCTCCCACTTCCTACGCAGATTGAGTTTTTAAAAAGTAGCCTACGTTTGAACTCTGGTTTTTAGTAGTATGCGAAAGTGAAAGGCACGTGAGGCACGTGAAAGCTTAACAGACAGATAAACTTTTACATTTGTAGTAATAGTATGGATTCTACATTCTGTATAGATATGGATGAAAGTATTCAATTGCGAAATTAGTAAATAATTGTTATAAAAACTACTGTAAAAAATAAATATTTTAAACTAAATATAAATAACAAATAAATATTTATAAATTGGAATTGTAATAGTACGGATATATGTAAGTCATATAATATGATATATATGATTATAAATGCGAAAGTAACTCTGTCTTTATGTCTGTCTATTACCTTTTCACCCCTTAACCACCCAACCGATTTTGCTGAAATTTGGTATGTGGATAGTTTGCATTCATGAGAAGGAGGACATAGGCATATTATTTTTTGGAAATTCAACCCCTAAAAGGGCTAAAAGGAGTGGCAGAGTTTGTATGAAAAAAATATTTTTATTGCACATTTTTGCATGAAATTTTGAATTAATGCTTTTTAGTACATATGATGAAACACGTATTTCAGGGTTTTTCGAAATTCACCCCCATTGGGGGTTAAATGGGGTAGCTAAGTTTGTATAGGACACTGAAATAATGCTCTGTAATACAAATTATGAGATACACATCTAAAAGTTTTTTGAAAATCAACCCCTATGATGAATGAATATCGGGGGTGGCACAATTTGCGTAGGAAAAATATTTAACAGTAATTTTTACCATAACTCCATAACAATGAACATGTACATCAGTTTATCATTAACGAAAAACACACAAAGAAATTATGATACACATAGTAGCAAAATTGATTAAAAATCCCTACTAATATTATAAATGCGAAAGTAACTCTGTCTGTCGGTCTGTGACGCTTTAACGCCTAAACCAGTGTACCAATTTTGATGAAATTTGGTACAGAGATAGAATAGAACCCGAGAAACAACATAGGCTTTTTATTGCAAAAAAATGGGAGAACGGCTAAAAAGGGGGGATGAATGTTCATATGGAAATTCGTTACTTTTAAAGCTGTAACAGTGAAACTTTGTATTTAGACACTTTGTTATAAATGAAAGAACATAGGCTACTTTTTATCGCCAAAAATGGGGGCGATTGGCTAAAAAGAGGAGCTGACTGTTCATATGTAAATTCGTCATTTTTAAAGCTGTAACAGTGAAACTTTATATTTAGACACTTTATGATAAACGAAAGAACAAAGGCTACTTTTTATCACTAAAAAATGGGGGAGAATGGGTAAATAGAGGTGATGATTGTTCGTATGGAAAATCGTCATTTTTGAAAATATAACAGTGAAACTTTGTATTTAGACACTTTATTAGGAATGAAAGAACATAGGCTACTTTTTATAGCGAAAATTTAATAAAAAGTATACTTATCAACCTTATTATAAAAGAATATAAACATGGAAACGTGCAAAATTACGTCACCGCAAAATGTGTTTAATATAGCCAAATTAATTTTCCAGATTTTTCTTTTAATAAAATGAACCGAAACTCGCCTTTTATGACTAAGTTGATATGAAAATAGTTCGTCTATATTTTTTTGTAAGAGCTCGGAACCAAAGTCTATACTATCTTTACTAATATTATAAAGCTGAAGAGTCTGTTTGTTTGTTTGCTTGAACTTTCACTGTTAGAAAGGCCATTTATTGAAGAAGGCTACAGGCTATAGATCAATAGGAGCGTAGGACCAATGATAAATGTTTTAAAATCGGGGGATTTTTTCCTATTGAGAGCGTGCGCTGCGTTAACGGTGAAAGTTTCGTAAAAATAATGTATGAAAGAATTGTTCCCCTTTAAAATTAATATAAAAGTCCGCGACAGCACATTTCTATCTTTTAAGGTTAACTCACTATAACAATTTTTTAATGCTAACCAAATTTGTTTCAAAATAATGCATTATTTACGAAGGTTATTTTATAAACACGATGTTAGTCCCCATCCAATAAAAAACGCCATTTATCACAAGTATTTAATTTAAAACAAATTGCATTTCACACCACTCGATTTTAATGAATGTCTTAGGAGATAATATCGCAGTTTTAAAATAACACTATCAAATAGAATATAATCACTATGTTAACACTATAGTTAAAAACCGCGCGACACAGACACGTGGTATGCGCGTGCTTAA
Organism: Calephelis virginiensis; assembly: GCA_002245475.1. Lineage (NCBI taxonomy): Eukaryota > Metazoa > Arthropoda > Insecta > Lepidoptera > Riodinidae > Calephelis > Calephelis virginiensis. The sequence continues at coordinate 30,654 of NJDC01009843.1, forward strand.
CTCCTTATGGAACGGTTGTGCTCAGTGCACTACTTTCTAAATTTATTCTTTCCAGAACATCATCGTGTAATACTTTTAAGATGATATTTAAATCAAAATAGACTAAAGTTTGAAGAAGGACGGAGGCCGTATTTTATCTTAAAATTTCAACGGGTAGCGTTGGAGAGTTAAATATTAGCTAAATAGAGTACGCGGGCGAAGCGGCGGGTAGCAGCTAGTCTACAATAATTGAGTGTGCTTTCTCTTTGTCTTTGTAGCGAGTAGCGTTTACACACACATACTTGATAAATTCTCGTACTACTATCACACTCATATTCTCAGACGTTCCATGTACACACACACACAAGCACTAGATGAGGAAATTAAAAACAAATTTAGTAAATTCGATGTCTCTGTACTGTACTCAAATTAATGATTTTCTTTCGATCTGTTACTTTTGAAAAAAAAAGCTAGTGTTTCAATTAAGTATAATTAAATTAGTAACTATTGCTCATTATTTGTTTACTTGGTGCATCTATTATTACTCATTCATAGATTCAAATATAGATTTATTTATTTATTTTATTTTCATTATTGTAACTGTGTAACGTCACTGGATATTGTATTCATGTATTTGAATTATTTTATTTCCACCTACCTACCGCCCGCCCCCGCCCGCCTCCGCACCCCCGTTTAACTTTCAAAACAAAAATCCATAATTGGCCGATGATCTAAAAATAAATTTAAATAGATTTTTTTAATGTGAAAAATAAAATACAAACATAAGCCATATCTATATCTCTAAGTACGCACCCTATATGTAATAATTGTGTATCTTCACAGTTTCGGTCCAGGCAGGATTTCTAAACTAAAACTAAATGCTGTCTTTCCTTGTTACAGTGATGTTAACAAACACCCACATTAGAAATCTTCAGTTCATTTAAAAGCAGAGGAATACAGTTTATTTGCCACGCAAAGTGAGAACGATATGAGTATGTATGTCTTTTGAATCTTGTTTCGAGCTGTTCAAGCCAATCTTCATATATTTTTCTGCTAAATATCTCATTTGTTTACAGAATAAACCCTGTGACATTCTAAGCGCTCGCTGAGATTTAAGTACTCTTTGAGTGACACTGTATCACGGATGTCTACTTGACGTGTCTAAGCGCCTTCGAATGCCACGCAAAGAGGTTAGCACACATCCTGCTTAAATATTCAAAGGAAATTACACCTTTTTTCCTTTGACGAGCGTATTAAAATACTTTGTATTCATATATTTTTTGTGAGCGTATCCTTTATTTAAACTAGCCCTTTTGTACTTCATGGAGATATGAAGGATTTTTTCGTTGTTTTTACAACAGAGTTCATTGGCTATGCGGATCCTTTATTAGGTACTATGAAAATTATATGAATTTCGGTACACAGTTTAACTTTAGAATGTAAAAGATACTTTTCTGGTATTCAAATTTATCGTCGTAACTGTGTAAAATCTTGCTGTTCCCAGGCTCCTAGAAGGATATAGGTCAACTATTTTCTCACCTAAAATTTGTTTCCTATTAAGACCGTAACTGTGCGTATTTGCGACTGCTGATCTGGACAACCATGACCATAACAGCTTATGCCGCCACATCCGCAGTGTTCCCCAATATCTTGGTGTGTTCTGTAGGGTAAGGCAGCTGCTAAATTAAATTCCGGAAGATTTTTAACAGCTCAGACGCAGCTTGGCAACCTACAATACGACCCTTGAGTTGGATTTGGCGCCAAACGATAGACGCAGTTTTTCGAAGTGACCATTCCGTTTATTTAATGAGCAAAATTAGTAAAATTTTGTCGTGTTTTGTATAGTTTTGATCAGACAAAGTGAATAAGTGTTCACTCAGTTAAAGTGAGATTCACGAAGAAAGGAGAGACTGCCGTTTGTTTGTATTTATGATGCCGCCAATTCTCACTGTACGTACTTTGAGCATTAAAGTTACGTATCCTCGCATGAGTGGTTATAATATAATTATTGTAATTCTTCTTGGTAACGACAAAAAATGTGTCACATTTTTTAATGTTATGAAAATTAATGGTCCTGTACAATATGTAAATATTTAGAAAATAAATTAAAATGTGCATGTTACTTGTTTACAAGTTACATGCAAATGAACGTAAATATTAAATGTTTAAATTCAAAATTAAAATATTTATCATTGATTCAAATAATATGGTAGAAAAAGCAAATAGTATTAGGCGCGGTCCAATGACGTCACTATTTCCCACTACTGTAAAGAAGGAAAGTATGGAGGCGCGCGAGGCACTATGAGGCTGCTCGACAGCCAATCGGACGACATACCATTTTTAGCAACTGATATTGACGGACTTGTTATCATTGTTCGCTAATTTCGTACTTTTTGAATCAAATTAATTATTTATCTTTATATATTAAATATTAGTTACAAGGATCTTTGTATAGATCTACGTAATTAAATCTATTTTGAATTTGAGTTTTGGATGATGCTATATTTGAGCTGATTCGATCCAAAGTTACTACTTCTTCATCCGTTGCCAGGCAAACCCATCCAAGAACAGAAACACCAAAAGTTCCTTCAACGATAGGGTTGGATGTAACCGTAAGTACTGAGTTGAATTAACAATTACGAAAGACTTTTGAAGAAACGAATCTGGGATTTAAAAATATACTGTTAAATGAGAGACCGCAATTACTACGTTTTCCTACGTACAGGCGTAATATGACATTACTACCAAGACTAGACTATGTACATTTGATCCTATATTGTATGGCTGTGTTGACGAGCCGTGTTGCTCGTGTCAAGTTCTCTGTAACTGACCGAAGCACACGGTCGAACCATAACGACAAACAAAATAGGACCGAATGGCGTATCAGCGCAGCTAGGATCATCATTGGTAAATTTGTTTGCCACAGAGTTACTGAAATAAATTCGTTATGTGACACAAGCCTTTGCTAGCATGCGTGACTACATGGCTTGTGTCACAAAACGAATTGACTATCTGAAGTAAAATTGTCTGCAAGGTCAAACTAACATAAAAAAAAACCTGTTAATATGCATCAACACAACAGTTTATTTCAAAATAACCAAATAAAGGTGTATAGTAGTTGGGGGGATCTACTACTGGCATGAGTGATGGACAGGAACCGAAAATGAACGTAATGTCTACGTTTTGGAAAAGTGTTTAGTCCGTGCCCTTTTGCTCATATAGATACATAGACGGTGAGTGGAAGAGCATTGTGGAGCGATTGTGTGAATTATTTCAAGCTAAGACAGCTGTTACTATTGAACATGATGACCTACGTTCATGTAACGCCTAATTAGAAAACCAGGACCAGATGGATGGCATAATTGTTAGCTAAAATGGTTACGTTTTTCACAAGCGCGCTTAGCTGCCAGATTTCAAGAGGCCATCGATAGGATCTTAAATGACAAAAGGAATTATTTTTTAAAATCCATAAATCCATCAGTACCACGGATCTAAAAACTTTACCTACACGTTATAAATTACTTACATCCATTTTGACATTAAAAATAAATAAGCAAACAAATGGATGTAGGGTTGAATCTTGTGGTACTTCTCATTTACATGACTATAAACCAACAAATTCGCAAAAGTTGGAAGAGTCTTTCCCTGGACTGATTATGAAAAGGCTTACAATTAAGTACTGCATACGTAGATGCAACGAGTATTGAAACGTATGCGGTTTTTTCTCTTCCAGGAGGTGTAAGTAGCCCGGTCGTGTGCTCTCCATAGAGGCACAAAACCTGTGCTTCGTCTATAAACTACAGGCTACTTTACACATATCATTTTAATTAAACTTTCTTTTATTTTATAAAGTAAAGAGTCACATAGGTAGGTACGAAAAATATGATTGATGTAGGCGTGAATGTACGTACACACTCAGTATAATTTAAAAAGGTGTTTGAGTCAAATTTAAGCACAACTTTTAATTTTAAATATTGTTATTGTTGCCAATTTCATGATTGTTACCGGAAATTTACCGCGAATCCTTCTCTTGAAACGCGACTTTGTATACGAATGAATTAGCCTATTGAAATAATCACATTTAGCGACCTTTGGAATCGATCACAGCGACCGGTATCTCATGAGTTTATATAATTCACTGCCGTCAAATGGACGGTGGTCAGAGTCAAACTAATAATTGTTTGTTTTGACTTTATTTGGCGCAATTTAATAACTACCTGTTTTTATTGCATGATTAATGATTATTAAGAGTGAACTACAGCTGACTTGTTTTGATAAAATGTGTTTACACACATTTACAACTTTAAGTGCCCGTTCTTTGAACCTTGTTTTATGATGAATAATTATTAGCCTAGACTATTAATGGTAGTCATACCAAAACTTTTGATAATTATTGTTATTATCACTCATCATGTGTAATATAAAGCAAATGGCATTTCGTGATAAAGGTCTGACGTAAAACTTAACTGAACTCCAAGAAATTAATTTTTGAAGTAAAAACTTTTTTTGGAATAGTTAAGACCGCGCACTGCGCATTCGCGAACAAGACGGCAGCGCAGGTCGCTTGCGCGAGATCTAAAATAAAACGTAGATTCATTGCTGTTTTTATATTGCTTACATATATCCGAAAAGTATAGAATCCGCCATGGATAATACTAGTACGTGTGAGTGTAAAACAATCGCATAAACTACTGCGATTCGGCCTCTCGCGTTATTCTCCAGTATTAAATAACATACTGAAAAGGTAAACTGTTTCTTGCTTTGAATGCTTTGCAGTTTAAGTATCTTCACGCCCATATCCCCGAAGAGGTAGGCAGAGGTACAACCAAGGCACCCGCGACTAGCCGAAGATACTAAGCCCCACAATGTGATAGGTGGCAAGCCTATCG
>NJDC01009845.1:0-10772 GCA_002245475.1 Calephelis virginiensis
GTAATTTTTTTATGGTATTGGGAGACAAACAAGCAGACGGATTTCGTAATGGTAAGTAATTCTCGCCCCCTAGAAACACCACAGGTGGTAATGGTGCGTTACCAACCCGAAGCCGGATTTTCAGCCCTCGAGCAAAAGTAAGTTCATCGGCTACCTCACCCGTCTAACAGGAACATGTCAAAGTCAAACGCTAACGTTATGGCGGCAGAAACAACGCGGTAGTGCCAAACCGGGCGAGTCGCTGCGAAACTCTACCACCTAGCAGGATGTCACGGTGTTAGTGACGGTGAGTTTATGCTAGCCTTACGACAAGTTACAACTTGCCTGATAGGAAGGCTGATGGTTTATTCTCCAAATGAACTCGGACCCACACAGGAAAAAGTTGCAATATTCTGGCCACGGTGCTGTAACATATGGCCTTGAAGCAGACTGATTTCGCAGTGCTGTTCCGCTTGCTGTGTGAGAGGGATTTTATGACAATCCAACCAAACATCGTTTTTCCTTTCCATCTGAGTTTCACGTCATGTGGTTTCAGTTTCGCTTTTGCTTGAAATTTTCGAATCGGTGAGTCGACAGATGGCTCTTAAAAAACGAAAATGCAGTATCGAATGAACAGTTGATTTTATGTGCCGGGAATTGCCAAAACCAAACAAAAAAATTTTCGCCTTGAAGAGAAAAATACTAAATACACTTTTTACACATATTTATACGTATTTTGCATTTTCTCGTAGGCGTGTAGATCATTACTATCGTATGTTGGTTTAGAGATTAGCTGCTGTTGCCGGTTATCAAAAAGATATACTTTTATTTTATAACTATTATTTTTGTAAAACTACAAAAAGGACTTTAAAATGAATGGTAGATTGCAATTGACGGTCTTAGCACTAAAATATGATTTCTCACAGACGACAAAACTATGATTTATGCTAATAACATTGGAGTGTCTGTTTGTTGTAATAAAATAACATTTTTTTACAACATGTGGCATGCAAAGAATGTATTCGCTATATATATACAGAAATTACATTTATTTTATTTTTGTCTGTCTATCTTACTGTCTGCCTGTTTGTTCCGGCTAGTCTCTGAAATGGCTAGAGATGATGAGAGTCTCTTTGGCTAGTTGTAGGTGCCCAAGTTGTGCCTCTGCATTTTGGGGATATGGCGTGAAGATACTTACTTTTTAAAAGTAGCCTCAGTCACTCCTTATCACGTCAGCTACCAGTCAGTGAAAGTCCCGTTAGCATCTATCCAGAAGTTCAGAGATTATCCGCAAAAAACAGACAGATAAATTGACAAAATTATTATTCATTAGAAATAAGATCGCCCTTTGTACTTACGTTCATTTTAGTCTTTAGTTTTTCTGAAATTTTTGTAGTGTACAATAATGAGTTAATAATAATAATAAAATTTGTGAAATGCGATTATTTTAATATTACAAATTGGAGCGTCTCGCTCTGATTTTATTTACTTGTATAAATGTACAGCTATAGATATAAGCATTTATTCAGCATTACGAGTTGATAGCAATAAAGGCTTTTATAGCCTAGTTGCGTTCTCTATTCTATAGCGTCAAATGCAATGTAATTTTTTATATATGATACTTTACATCCAACACTCAGGAACACTGTGTCACAATCTTTGGTTTCCATAGGCGAACTGTGATTCTTAACCATCCGATGAAATAATCCTAGAATTATTTTAACATAATAATGTAACCTGCACCAAGTGTATCACAAACTTTAAATAATAATAATCCATTGAGTTAATAGCAGCGCTTCCTCCGAATCAAACCCGAGCCTCGCGGTTGGTTAGTGGAGTGGAGTAAGGCGTGTGCGCTAACCTCTCGACCAATGAGGCGGTCAAGTAATAGACTATCATGAATAGTATGTAATCATACAATAGAGTTATTAAGCCGAACCCATACAAACCATAAAACATTACGGCCCTATCTGCGACAGTAAATATTGGTGTTATGTGTATCCCTTTAAATGGAATATGATTCAGTAAAGAGGTTTTGCTGGTAGCCGAATTGTCAGCAATTTGAACGGACTTTCCTACAGTTTTGATTGTTTCATTTCTAATATATATATTTAAAACTTAAGAGAATGTAAACATAGGTATTTATTTTTTACGGATTCTAAAAGAAGGATATTTTTGACTTTTGTATAAGATTATACCGGCTCCTATACTGTATGTTTTCTAATTGCATATACTAGAGAACGTATTTTTTTTATTTTAACTGATTCCTGGGATTATCAATTTGTCGATATTTTAACCACCCAGCAGAAGGGACGAGGTTCTCAATTAGACCTCACGTTAGTATTTATTACTTTTTTATTATTGTTACGCTATTACTCCGCTAATAACGAACCAACTTTTATCATTTTCTTGGGAAGATAGGTCATAATTCCGAAGTAGTCATGATACAAGTTTTATTGCGTTTCGATTTTAGTTATACTCAATAATTAATGAAAAAATGTAAGACATTAAATGAGTTATCAATATAATTATGAGAAAAATGGTTAAACAGTGGAAAACAAATACAGAGGCGGCGAAAGAAATTCAATGGCTATTTTCCCTGCATTATACAAAAAAAAAAATAAGTAATATAATATTATATTTGTAAGAGATTGGTGTGATGAGCAATCAATCCCAAGTACTTTTATCTGTTACTAGCTGTCCCGGCGAAATTCGTTCTACCCGTCTAATATGGGAAATAATAATGTATCATTTTTTACCGTATTCCCTGCAACTTTTCTAAGTTTTTCTTCATAAGAACCTTCTCCTAATAATAACAAACACAACAAAAAAAGAATTAGCCAAATCGGTCCAGTCGTTCAGAAGTTATGCGCTTACCAACACATTTAGCGATTCATTTTTATAATATAGACTAGCTAACTCAACAAACTTCGTATCGCTTGACATTAATGCTTCGATAGTAGCGCAGTCTGTCGGATGTAATGTGAAATGTTCCAAAATCAACAACTGCTTATTATTTGAAATTTAATTAAAAACATTTTCCAATAAACCAAATTGTGAATCTAAACCATTCTCGAATCCCTTGAACACACACAAAAAAATTAATTGAAATCGGTCCAGTCGTCTAGAAGGAGTTCAGTGACAAACACATGAACACAAGAATTATATATATAAAGATATACCTACTCACAAACTACCTTACTGCCTGTACTACCTTAACTGTTAATAAACCATTAATATTTTTAATTTAATTTTAATTTGATACATATTTTTAATTGTTTTCAATAAAGATCTTTCGTACAACTCGTACGAATCAACTGTATACACCCGCTGCCGTGCGACGCGCCTCGCTTTCGTCGCAAGTGCACCAGCGATAGCATACCGTTATAAAATAGATCATTTAACAACTTCAAAAAATGATAAAAATGAAGAAGTGAAACACTATACACTAAGTAATTTGTACAGTGTAGGTAGGCATGTAATGGGTCTAAAGTTTTTAGGATCCGTGGTACTACCTGATTTATGGAGCAAAAAGGTGATTCCTGTAGTCATAAAAGATGAGAGAGATCGAGATTCGATGGCGTCTTGGAATTGAGCAGCTAAGCGTGCGTGTGAAGAACGCAACTATTTCAGCCAAAAATTATGCAGTCCGTCTGGTCCCGGACTTTTCCAATTATGCGTCCGACGGACTGCATCGGTTATGTCATCAATTTCAATTGTCACAGCTGTCATTGGTTGCAATAATTCACACGAGCTCTCAACAATGCTCATCCACTCACCACTTATATGAGTAACGGGCACGGACCAAATACTTTTCCAAAACGTAGACATTTCGTTCATATTCGGTACGGTGACGACGGTGAGATTAACAACTAACACAAATACATTAAAAATAGAGTCGAAAATATAACCTCCTTGTTAGATCAGTTAAAAAAGAAAACATGAAATGACTGAAGTAAACAGAGTACTACATAGAAAATAGCAACGTTTTAAAGCTCTGGAAGCAAATGGGGCACTACCGACATTTTATTAAGCTAAATTAGATTGCAAAGGGCAAGGCTGCTTACTATTCAGCAATTTGGTAGTAAAATAAGAATTTACGATAAATCTATTCTGAGACATGTTAGGTCACATACATTTGAAATATTGGAGTACAGAAAAAGCAAAGGCATTCCGTAAACACATTAGTTTCAAAATACATTGCTCAATTGAACTGTGCTAGTCATTGGGTACATATTCAAGACAAAAATGTCACGCTTGTTGGGTTTCCGAAAAATGACAAATAATAATGGCTTGTTATTTTTTTATAAAGGTATAAATTAAAATGTATCTATAGAAGGTATATATAAAATTATGTATTTTATTACGAGAATTTAATAAATTTGCAAACATTGTGGACAAATTTTAATTTTTTTTAGATATGTGGCCAGATATAGCCATTGCGTTCGAATAATTTCGTTCGGAGTTTTCAAACGTGTGGATGCGACTAATATAACGTATATGAAAGAGTTACGTTCGGAATGTTTTATTTCCTTCGCGATTGCCAACGCACTAGCCCAACTGTGGTATTATGATAAGTCACAATTCCATACAAAAAATCTGATTGTATGTGGCAGGTCCATTAATTTGTATGGATCCGCTGTTTTTAAAATTTCGAAATGGAATTCCGCATCTATGCGACGGACCTCAGGGTCAAATTTGGCCATTTGAGCGATGTCAATATCTAATAATTGTTTGCATATTGTTTACAATTACGTGGGCAAATCAAATTTCATGGATTTTTTTAGGTGCTTTATGGACCATTTATATCTATGAATGTTAGGGCGTAGGAGGCGAGCATTGGTTAAATGATTCACCAAACCGACCATAGATAGTAAAGTGCTGTTCTTGTCCAGGTAGGGATTAGCCGCCAAGTACCTATTCTTATAACAATCCGATCCGATCTGAATGGTAAGGTAACAGATAGACTTGCACATTAGTCCTTACACACCAGCCGCAGGATAAACATATACCTAAATCATTAATTATTTTTAAATTACCCTGGATATGTTACATAAAATTATCTAACCCCAAAGTAAGCTAAATATGTGCTTGTGTTATGTTTTTTCAACTTTACCAATACATGGAAATACTTAAATTAATACTGTAATAAAAGTTGCCCTTGGAAACGAAATAGAGCTAAAAGAGCTGTGTGATTCTTCGACGTTTAATCCTATGAAAAGTAAATACCCATGTTGTTCTAGTAAACAACCAAATAAACACAAAAACTATACAAAACTAATAGCAACAAGTTCTCAAAGATATACGTAAAGGTACTCTAGCTATTGCATTTGTGCAAAATCGAGAAATAATAAAACGAATGAATCAGCACAACCATTTGTTATACGTACAGCGCCACTTACAGTTAGGAATTGAAATTCATTCTCTGCAACTGTATTACTGCAAAAATGTAACTCGAACAGTTGAATGCGAGAAAGTAACTAGCGAAATATAATTCTTACCTTAACGAATGTAGTTGAAACTTTCCACGAAGTAAAACTAAAATGCACAACACATTACATTACAATAACTCCTTATTGTGCACCAAATACAGAGAAATTACAAATACATAAAAAAAAAACTTAAATTAAGAAGTTACACAAAGGTGGCCTTATCGCCAAGTCAGCGATCTCTTCCAGGCAACCCTAAAGTATGGAAAAAGATTTGGAATGTAGTCAAATCCCTACGTGATAGGAAACAAAGTAGCTTTCCGCTGTTTGTCCATATGTATACTAAGATGTTTAAAACTACCCAATGGATTTTGATGCAGTATTTTAATAGCTATAGTGTTTTAAGAGGAAAGTTAACATGTTTAATAACCTAAAAGGTTGTCCACACGTAGGAAGCTGGGACATGTGGGCTTCAAATCTGTTATAATTCTCTTGGTCATCGCTTCACTCGTGAACGGATATACCAATTTTGTTAGCCAACCAAAAATATGTATGTTATAAGTATGACGTGTCTGTGTGTCTGTCTTTAAATGTAACTTTTAAGGTACAGATTTCGATGCAGATCCTTTCCTTGGTTTAAAATGTAAAAAAATAACATGAAAGATTGAGAAAACAGATGTGGGTACAATGTGAATGTGGATGGATATATTATATACCTCGAGACATCTAGGTTGTTATTTCATGACCAAATCCCTCACGTATTATTTAATGATAGGGTCAAGGGTCTCCGAAACCAGCGAGTTCGGATGAAAAGAATGTGGATACAGGCTTTTGTTCTGGAATTTGATATTTGGGACTCAAACTTCAACATTCTCTCCGAAGATAAGTATGCAAATTAATAAATAAAAGTAACTGGTGAGATCTAGTTACTTTAAAAATAAAAAGTGGGACAAGATTATATTAATAAATAAATTCCTGGACAATTTACACAAATGGAATCCAACCTCAAAATAAGCAAATTATATGCGTGTCATGGGTATTAGTCCACGATTCTAATACATAGATATTTCAGTAGATACCAGAGTAAATTTCATAAGTACCCAGACCCGAAAATGCAGACACATACCTGCTACATATGGAATCGAACCTGAGCCTCGAGGTTGGCTAGTGGAGTAAGGCGTGTACGCTAGCCCCTCGACCAATGATGCGGTCAAATAATAGAGTTATTATAGCTAGTATGTAATCATACAATACAGTTATTAATTCGAACCCATACAAACCACAAGACATCACGACCCTATCTGCGGCAGTAAATATTGCTATTATTTATATCCCTTACTATATATCCCTTATAATGGAATGTGATCCAGTAAAGAGATTTTGTTGGCAGTCGAATTGTCGGCAATTTGAACGGACATTCCAAAAGTTTTGACAGTTTTGTTTTTCTAATATATATTCAAAGTTTAAGATAATGTAAAATATTTATTTTTTACCGACTCTAGAAGAAGGATATTTGACTCTTAGTTTGATTAAATGACTTCAAACTAAAGAGGAAATTTTCAATTCTTCTGTATGTTTTCAATTTTAGATTAGGAAATTTGAACATTTTTGTTTTTATCGACTCCAAAAAGTGGTGGTTATCAATTCTTGTGGGGGGTCTTCTCTTCTACTAGTTACTCAAAGTGGAAAACGACAAGACGAACACTTAACCTGTCATTAATAAGGTAAACTGTAGGGTGGTTCAAAAACCTAATGAAAGTCAATGTCTGTCTCAGAAAAATGTTACTCCACACAAGGTCTAAAATTCTATTGAGATAAGTACAGCATCCAATTTAGAACAATTTGTAAACCCCTTTACTCTGTCACAACTGCACTAACTTCAATTAAGCGTTCAACCGTTAAATTGATTCATATGTCATGGCTAATGAGCAGGATACAATATTGAAATAGATCTTGCCAAAGCCAGAATACAGGACGCCAGATATAAATAGTTAATTAATAATTACTATAACTAGCGACCTATCCCGGCTTCGCTCCGAGAACAGAGCCTAATAGATAATAAGTTTGATAATTAATAATGATAAATATCAAAATTTCACTACGGGAAAAGAAAGGTATTTATGTATGTTTGCGTATATCAAGATATCAAAACGCGCTCAGATATTAAAAGGCGAATACCGGAAATGCTGTGCAGCAGCTTGCCCGCGTGGGGATCCACGGCCTAATATATTTCTTCCACCATAGTAACTGTCATATTCCGGACTAGAGGGTAGAGTAGTAGATTTATTCACTCCAAGTCCATCACGGGGTAGGTAGAGTATCGAAAGCCAAATGATCTTTGACGGACTGCCTTGCTTCATCAACATTCATTACACGTTTCATACAAACACTATAGATTTAGAGACTGTTAACTACCATTGGATAGCAACCGAGCGATTTGGTCGTTAAATGCCAACTTAGGTCTAAAACATTCCGCATTAGCATTACATCAGTTTTGTCATTTTTTATCTGTAGTTAAATCCACATGACCGAACTAACGCAGCATCCCCTTTTTGATTTTAACACCAACACTTTTTTTTATTCACTCTGATCTCACCTTTCCGGATGCGATTAATGTGTGTATACCTTAAGTTGCATAAATAAGAAAATGTTCATAAAAAGTGAAGAAGAAACACCTGAACTGTTTTGCGTATTATTTACATTTTATTATTTTATAAATAGCCTACCGGTTTCGCTTATGACAGCATCATCAGAACCTTAACTATGAGTAGGTAGTGGTACCATGGTATGGTAGGTTTACCATTGACAGATTACGTTCGGTAATTGACATATCAAAATCTACAGCGCTTTTCTTTTAATAACTTTATTCATTAATTACCGGTTAAGGCATTAGGTTAGGCAGGTTAGGCAAATAATTTACGGGGACGCTGGCGAATATAGTAAACTCGTGCTAAGGGCACAAGACTAAAACTGAAACTAATCTACTATTTATTTTAAATGACTATTTGGAAGTTTTTTCCCAAGCGCCAACAATGAAAAATCATGTTCACTGTAATGTTAACAAATAATATTACAAAATGCGAAAGTTTTTATGTTTGTTTGTTGTTGTAGATACTTTGATGGAGTGCGTCTACAAACATTACGGTATTTGGTGTATAATATAAAAATCTATAATTAAATAAATTGTTTAAGTAAAATAGACGTAGGTTATAAAATAAGTTCTTCTAATTAGGTTTTGAAACGAACTCTCCGACTTCATCATATTTAAATCAAAGCTAATCACAAAATGATTATTCTTGGCAGGATTTAATTATCTTTCCAAAAATTTTGGTAATTAATTACAAGTCTTAAAAATAATTAATTGTGAGTAAATTTAAATTTAACTTAGATTCATTATAAATGAGTTCTTATTGTTTTTCACTATCGTATACAACGAGATATAATTAAAATGAAATGGTTAAGTGCGAGTCGGTTTTGCACTAAAAGGTTTCCATCTAGGGTTGCCAATTACTGTGTTCATTCATTTTGTTAATTTGTTCAAATGAAAACGGTCCAGAGACTTCTTGCATATTAGTAACTTAAGGACAAACCGACAAACAGATTATAATGTTATGAGTTTAAAAGCTTACAATCTAATTTTTATTTACCGACTTTGAAAAAAGGGGGAGGTTACAAACTGGACCACCATGTTTTTTTCGTAATATATGTTACTCGTTTTCTTTGATAGTTCTGAACCCTTCTAGATCGTTTGAGAGTTTAGATGTCGTTAAAAATACATTTGTTTACCAGTGCCTCGTCTGTTAGAAAATACTGTATGTATCTCATTCTTTCAGAAAGCAGTTGAAATATAATATTCAGTTGCAGATTAATTTCTTCCAGACACTGTTCAGAAATAACATTAAAATGAAGATGGACCTAAGGCCATACTTGCAATCAGTGCTTGGATGTGTTTGCATAGAAAAATGTAATAAACTGTGTGAGAAATGGCCGCTTCGCTTTGAATCTTACCATAAATTCATATTTTATAATGCAACTTCATGCTGCAGTTGGAAAATTTGACCTAACTTTCTGTTATATTTATTATTTAACTTTCTGTTATATTTACTATTAAAACAGGTTATTAATCCAAAATAAGTTTTGATTTTTATATTTTCGTTGCATTATTATTTTGTTATAATTATGAATAGATTTTCTATTGTATTGTTGAATGGAGACACCAATTTTTGATGTCTCTGAAAATCTATAGGCGCACGTAAAACAGATTTTTGGCGTGGTGACGTATTCCGTGGCGTCGCCTCGCCACGTTATATGACGGTATATATATACAGTCTATACGCAGTAGTGTGTACAGTGTGGCGAAGCGTCGCCATGCGCAATTGACTGTGCGATTCTCTTCTACTGTAATATTTTATTTTATCATTATGACATATTTTGTTTCTGTTATTTTTTACATATTACTTTTACAAAATAATGCCTGCCAAGCGCCCCGTGACGGTTCAGATTAAAAAAAGATACAAAGTTTATTGAAAATGTTGTATATCGTTGCAAACGATTCAAAAATTAAAATTATATTTAAGTGGGAAAATTAAGATAACAAAATGTCTTTACGCCCATATCTCAGAAGAAGTAAGCAGAGGTACAACCACGACTACCCAAAGACACCAAGTCCCGTAATGTGATAGGTAGCAAGCCTATCGCCAACCGGACACATTCCAATCCCGTCCATTTTTTTTTAAATTAGAAAAAGAGTCGAACCCGGGGCCTCCTGAAATCAAATCTAACAGCTAGATCGCTAGACCACAGAGGCGATTAAAACATTTTCATTAATTTATACATTCAGATATTTATCTATTCTATTACAGGATATGTAACTACCAACAAATGTCCATACATGTAGCATGTAATACTTGCACTGCATATATAGTGCCTTCTACTAAAGGAAAACTCTAAATTATAGAGTTTCGGGTCATTTCGTAACATGGCACAATTTTGTATTAACATTTGCGAGACTATTAGGGACACCAGACAACCAAAACACGGGATAGTCTCTTTTAAAGCGGGTAGTCTGGTCACATTAGTCTTTCAATAGGGGCTCAGAAGCTTGATCCGCATACTTGAGATCGACATCAAAGAATAAAACAATATTTTTAAAAGAGGGTTAGATACATAATTTCCTATAAGAATATCCGTCAGCTTGTTTGTCTTTCACAACTATAAAAGAAACTCCCCCGTTTCCCCGTGTTGGTCCGGGCTGCTTTTGCAGAATAGACCATCTGCCTTTCTTGCCAGGCAGCTCGTAAAAGGCGAGCATAGGCTTATCATCACTAACACCGTGACGTCTGACTAGGTGGTAGAGTTTCGCAG
>NJDC01009845.1:11189-27119 GCA_002245475.1 Calephelis virginiensis
GTCACAAACCGACCAATTAAATAACAGAATTTCCAATTTTCTGTGATTTAATTGGTCTGTGTTAACGTCACTATTTTGTCAATATGAATTATGTAACTTACAATTCTTTCCAACTACAGCATTAACTAAAATCAAAGTTGTAAGTAATCTACAAGTTCATAACAAATGAGTAAAAATTTAGCGAAGAACTTTAAAAATCTTTGGAACAGAGTCTATTATCAACGTTGGCTAGGTGATCGAAGAAGTTTAAATTGAATCGTATTGATTGTTACGAAATTATCGAGGTCCATTGCTTCTCATTTTTCACATTTTTGGACTTAGTAACTTCGGCTACTCATAGGCAAAATATTTGTAGGTACCCCTGCCTTCCACTGCAAAATTACGGTACCTGTATACCAAAATACTTATTTGAAATTAAATCCTATTTTGTTGGTATTGTAGCAGCCAAGAAATAATCGACACTACCAATGCAATATTATGCTCAATTTTGAGGTTATCCTACATTGTGTTATTAAAAATGATTAACCCATTAAATAGCATACATTATAGAACTCTGATATAGCAGAGCCTCTAGTAACTCACTCAAAATATAAAACATGATACAAGGGTTCATTTTTCTAAATGGAGAAACATTACTTTTTTGCCTCATTCAGTAAGTCGCCATCATAGCATATTTTACTGATAGCTAAGCGTTTCCTTTAAAGTAAATCCAGTGAGAAATAAATTAAAACGTAACGTAAATTAAAGTAACAGAGTTGTCGCTAGTTATAATATATAAGAACATACATCAGCTCCTTGTAACACGCGCCCATGACAGCACTGAACCGCAACACGTAGACAAAGCTTCGAGAAGAACATTAAACTGATTGAGTTTAATGTACCGTACTTTTATTTCAATACCCACCAAGGAAATTTAATACGTATTACGACGGTGTAAGGTTTTTAACTTAACGAGATTGGAATTACCGATTAGGCGTAATTTAAAAAACCAATTTAGGTGTTACAAGTTGATGACAATTTCGTGATACCATTTTATGTAAATATGGGACATGAAAATTATATTCAAGAACGTTTTACAACTGTAAAAGGCATACGAGCAAGAAGGTAATCTGGTCAAAATAGTAACCGTTGCATAAAGATAATCGCAATAACTAAGCAATTGTCAAAATTGTAACGGATTCTTAAGCTAGGTTTAATTCAATGTGACTAACGTTCAAAAAAAGGATAGTCAATTAGCAAGAGTGTCAATCATGTTAACTTTACTCTCAAAGAAATTTTGATTATTGTAAATTCTTTATTACTAAATTATTTGACGTGATAAGAAGATTATTAGGGGAAGAGGATAAAATAAATTGTTATTTTTAAAAGAGTACTAGCAATAGCTTATGAACGGGATCGCAACTGGAACTTAATGGTCACTAGTGTGAAGTTTGTGGTTTTTAATTTAGAGTTAAGGATAGAAAATAGCAAGAAAATAAAAAAATAAAATGTAGTTTAGAAAATTCACTTGTGAAATTATGTTAAAATTATTAATAAGACGGCTAATGTAAAATTGCAGTTATAAAACGAAATCTTTTAAAATAATTTTGTGACTTCTATTTCGCATACGTCTCAGATATATTTGTAATTAAAATATTAAAGCCCCCACCCCCACAACGATGATAAAAAATCATCGTTGAAATCCCTGTAGCGGCAATAATCCTGAGTCAGTTATCCTTTTATCGAAGGTGAAACAGAGAGGAAGTTAGGAATGTTGCAATTTAATAACCTTTTCCCGCAAAGGCATTCGTATTCATAGGAATAAATGATTTTTGTATTCTATCAATAAACCACTTAAATGTTTGATTGTATTAAGCGTTGGATCGCGCTTTTCTTTGCAAATCGTTTAATATATAAAGCAAAAACTTTGGGCTTCTTCATACGAAAATTGCGCTGACGGAGGAATATGAATTTTGGCACTGTTATAGTTTATATGTAGGAGAGGTGCAGAACGTTAATGCTTATAAGGTGCATTAAATAAAAAAATAAAACATTACGCACACTACTATGCATTTGACACACACAAAACAACAAAATATTGATAACGATAGAATATCCCATATGGCATACAAACTGTTTTTATAATGTTTGGAAACAAAGTAGTTGGTCTTGATAAATAAACCTTTATAAAGTTTGAAAATTGCATTTAAAAAATTATATTGAATAACTAAAATTATTATGGTTATTATATTATGTTTAATCGCCTTTGTGGTGTAGTGGTTCAGTTGTTGGACTTGACTTCATGAGGTCCTGGGTTCGAGTCCCGGGTCGGGTAACAAAAGAAAATTGGGTTTTTTCCAACTTTCTAATAAAAAAAAATTTGCTCGGGATAGGATATGTGCCCGGTTGGCGATAGGCTTGCCACCTATGACATTGTAGGACTCAGTATCTTCGGCTAGTCGTGGGTACCCTGGTTGTGCCTCTGCCTACCTCTTCGGGGATATGAGCGTGAAGATACTTTTTTATTATTATATTATGTTATGTTGTTATATGGTTATTATGGTTGAGTTTTGATCAATGGGCAACTACTTGCATTTTTATACCGGTTCACACTAATAGTAAATATATTCATTTTTCTTAAAAAATCCAAAATAGCCCGCACTAGCAAAACTCAACTACAAATTATTTTTCTTCAGCTACAAATATAAAAATTTAAAAAATACTACTACTTTGTTAAGTAAGATTATTTCTGACGTATAATATACCAGCAATCAGCTAAATACTTGTTTAAATGGCTGAATAAACTTAAAATAACTAGTAAAATAAACGTTTTCCTAGCATTTAGAAGAGTCGTGTGCTTGTTTGTGGTTTTATCCCTTAGAACCCTTTTAAACCTTATATGCAACACTTATCTCAAGTTATTATTCTTACGAACTCTGACTCTCCTTATTCTACTTAAGATTGAGAATAAAAGATAATTCAAACAATAATCCAATGACAATATTTTCAAGTGTCTCGAAACCGCGAAGTTATTTTTTTGAAAGCGATCCCGCTTAACAAAATTTTCATGGTATTTTAAAGATAATAAAAGCCCTAGATATTTTATCTCGTGGCTTATGGCGGGTAATAACGGATACAGTCCAATATCACTTCCTCACCCCAAGTTTTTTCAATTTGTTCAAAATTATATTCAAAAATGGCTTATTCATTTTTGTTATTTAATGACTTTACCTTTTTAGGGTTAGGATTTAGCAAACAATTAAGTCCTTTCAATGTAAATAGTTACGTTACGTAGCAATCAATTATGATTACGTTTTTATCGACTTAGTATTTTTATACACTTCTGGACGTCAATAACGTTCTTACGAACTCCAAATTGTGCCAAATCATTTTAAGATCCGTTCATAAAACACTTAATTGCACCTCCAAAGTAGTTAGCATGTCGTTGCGCAGAACTTAATTCAAGGTGTCGGCGGGAACATGTCCGGGGGGAAGTGAGGAAGCGTATGGCCATTTCGCTCGTATTCGTTTATAATCTTGGTTCGTCTCTTTTAATTGGATTCAGTTGCGAAAAATGTTTGTTTTGTATTTACACATTTTTAATTTTGAACACATTTTTAACCTTACAAAATCAAAAAAAAAAACTAAGTACCTATGTAAATATTCCTTTATTAATATTGATATTTTGATAAACACGTAACCTTTTAAGTCTTTAAATATTACCATGATGTAAACATGATTTAATTACTTACTCGCAAGTGCAAAAATGTCTTGTTTGTGTCTAAAAAAATGTTTTTGAACTGGCGCCAAAAGTCGCCACTCGATTTTTGCTCTCGATTGTACCTACGCTGTACTACAGAGGAAACTTTACACAAACACATTTAAGTTTTGCGCAAAATGTACATACAACGTTATTCCAGTCGCAGGGTTTAGTGTTTTCTCGTAGTCTGTATTACTCGTTTTGTAATGATAAACAATTCGCTGTTAGTTAAAACATAATTAAGCTTATAAGAAAATAACAAAGTCTGTTACGTCATGCGTGTTACCAGTTCGCTAGCTTTCAGTGAATTTACCTACTACCGTAATTACGTTAAGAAAATCCAGATGAATGGATGTTTTAGTTTATTGTCTATCCAATAGTGGCGGTGGCAATAATTGATACAATTAGACTGTTTAAACACAATTTAAAACGTTATAGCTAATTCTCTATTATGCAAGAATTAAGTTTCCAGGGATTGAATAATTAATACCTTCACTCCCATATCCCCTTAGAGGTAGGCAGAAGTAGAACCACGACACTCACGAATAGCAAAAGACGCTGAGGCCCACAGTGTAATAAGTGTCAACCGGGCATATATATCCATGCATTATTTTTTTTACAAGAAAACCGAAAAAAATACATTTTTTATTGCAAAAAGTCAAGTCCGATGCCAGACCGCAAGGCCGTGGAGGCAAGATGATACAGTGATATGAGGATTTATGCCTGATTGGCGATAGACTTTGAGGCAAAGGAGACGAATTCAAGAACCTATTTGAAGATAAACTCTTCTTTCTATAAACATATAAACCAAACATACATTTAATACTAAAATTAAAATTTTAAAATATTCTTCTTTGTATGATCACGTCTAATAATACCTACTACTAGCAATCATAATTAACTTATACGAGGTTTTGATTAGTCTAGCGTACGTTTAGACGCCGCTTCTGGTCGTATCATTGCAATTATACACTTGAGCTGACTGAATAATGTGATCAACCGAAATGCTTTGGCAACCATGTATATAATATTATGAGAAACTATAAATTCCACTTCATCAAATTTTTGTACATATATCTCAAAATTGTTAAATTAAATCTGCCTTATGTTAGAATTTGTATGCTCACTATAGCAAAAAGGTATTTTTATTAAATTGAAGATTTATTAACAAATTTAATGTAAAAAATAAATACAATTTGATATTAACCTTTAGTTTTATAACCATAATATTAAAATACCAAGGGGGCTAAATGAGCTCTTTGAAGAAATTATTTTGTACATTGCAAGTTAAACAAAACATTAAGAGTAAGAGTATTGGTCAATAAACAAAATCAACTAATCAAGGCCGAGATTAAGAACAAAATAAAAGTTCATATAAAAAGCATTGAAATTGCACATGAACTATTTATCTGCGTTTTTAAGCGTCATGCTGTAATTTGTTCAAGTTACCTGTTTATTTTCCCCTTTGATATTGAATCTCAATCCGTACTGAATGCAGATTAGTTTTGAAGCAGCTGTAAAAAACGAAATTAACAAAAAATGAAGAAAAACCTTAGTTGCAGCTAGCTTTTTTTATATTGGTGCCAGGGGATCATTCATTTAGTGTTTATTGACCAATGTATTAGCCGAGGGAAATTAGATTTATATATTTTAAGGTATTTCTATATTATGTAAGTATCGTTGCCTAACACATAAAACACAAGCTTGCAAAGCAGAACTTGCTTACTTTGGGGTTTGAACAATTTGATTTATAGGTTAAGAGGTTATTATTCAACATGTTAGTTTATACATGTGTTTCACTACAATAGTAGAACTAGCCAATACCCTTAACACAAGCAAATGAAGATTGGCTTATTTCAAGTCTAGATCAAAAAAATATCTTTTCGTCCATATCCCCTAAAAGGTAGGCAAAGGTACAACCAGGGCATCCAAGACTATCCAAAGACACTAAGGTCTAGTAAAGTTATACAATAAACGTAATTTATCTAAAAATATTGAATTCATTCTCAAAATATAACGTGAATGTGTTTGCGTAAAGAACATTTACGAAACAAAAATAAATTAATAGAGTCGGGCAAACGAAAGTAGAGACTTAAAAAAGACTTAAAAGAGTGCCAAATGAAAAAAATCAGAAAATAGAAAAGTATCTTCACGCCCATATCTCCGAAGGGTAGGCAGAGGTACAACCAAGGCACCCACGACTAGCCGAAGACACTAAGTCCCACAATGTGATAGGTGGCAAGTCTAGATGAGCCTCTGCACTTTTTTTTATAACGTCACTGGCAAACTCCACTTTAAAGATTCGATGGATGTTTCATTTCTTATGTACCAGGGTGCATTGGCAATGTCTCTAAGCACTTTGCTTTGAAACCTTTGCATACACTGCATATTGGTCTTTTTTGTACATCTTGATAACTGAATACCGTAAGTCCATTTAATAGTTTGTTTTGGATTGTTAATTTCTTGTCTTCCAATAAGCCAACACATATTTTTATAACATACACCTAACACTTCTTGTTTCTTTATCACGTGAGCTTTCCAGCGTTGCTCTGTTGCTCTTCGAGTGTCATACCCAAATATTTAGCTGTGTTCGAGTTTATTTATTATCTCATAATTTTTGTTAGTAGTATTATTTTTGCTATTTTTTGTCCATGACAGGTCTTTACATATAGCAGTTTGAACTTTATCTGTTGCTTTTTATTGCGTACTTCCCACAGAAATAATAGCCATATCATCAGCAAAAGTTGTAATAGTGCTATTCTTTATTTCTGGTCTATCACAAGTATAAAGTATAAATAAGATATGTCCAAGCACACTTTCTTAAGGCACTCCATCTTTAATTTCCTTAATTCCAGAGAAGGCTTCTCCATACCTTACTCTAAATATTCTTTCGTCAATATATGACTGCAAAATGTTCGCGAATTGTTTGGGAAGCATACGTCTTAGTTTGTAAGCTTTTATGCCAAGCTTTATCAAATGCTTGCGTGACGTCCACGAAAACTGTCGAGCAATCTTGTTTTTATTCTAACGACTTTTCAATATTATTTGTGATTTTGTGTACTTGATCGATAGTAGAATGTTCCTCAGTGGATCCAAATTGTTGATCTGGAACCTATTTTTTCATCTAAAATGGATTTCAACGGTATGAGTTATTAAACAATTTTTTAATTTTAGTATTATTTCAAAGTGCACTTGTTATTGCTATTGTGTAACAAAATAATATTTAAAAAAAACCGCTTTTAACTAAACCACATCCTATTATTAATTTAATAATTAAATTTGTGTTTCGTATTATTATCTCGAAATTATTTTTTATCCAATTACACCATTTAGCCGCTTTTAAACATAAAAATACATGTTCGGTTCGATCGAAATTAATGTACATTTCTAGTTTATTAAGGATTTATGGTAGAAAATAAATGAGCCTCTTGTAACAAGCCTACGCCCATGGCAGTAAGCCTTTATTTGCAAAGCATAAGAGGATTACATTTTTTTCATTTGAAGCCATATTTGATGAATTTTGGTAAACCATTGCATAAAATTTATTATCTTCCAAGAAATTAAAACCAAATTGAAATGGATAAGTTTTTACTCTAATAGCGACAAAAATAGTTAATAGCCTCACAGTATAGCCTAATCGTTAAAGTTAACTTCTTAACTTCAAATTAACGGACTTTCAAGTAAACTATAATTCCCCATTTTAACTGGTTCTGGTAAAATTTCTAAAAAAAAAGTTAATTTTTAGCGATCGGGTTAGTGCTTAGCTACATTGAATAAATGTTTTGTCTTTTGTCGGGAGTTGAAATTTCAATTAAATGTAAGTTGTTAAAGACACTAAAAATATGTCGTTGGAGGTCATTATTGTAAGAAACCATTTGCAAATGCGAAAAAAATATAGTAGTCGTTCTTTGGTAGTTTATCTATTTTTGAAGTTAAGTACAAAATTTCATTTTTAAAAAAATAATCTAAAATAAAACAAAATAGTTAAGTGATTTTCACCGCTACCATAGCATACATCAGAGTATATTAATACTACGTATAATAATACATAATAAATTTACGAGCTTACGGGAAATCAACCATGTGATAGAGTTTTTTCCTCAGAGCGAATCCATATTCAAAGTTAATATTATATTCGGTCTATTACCCCATGACATAATAACATTTGTGATTTAACGATATACCATAGCAAAAAATACAATTGGGATATTTTAGCGCTTTTGTATATGTCAAGGAATAGCTTAAAATGTAAATAGGAAATCCATCTGTGATCCATCTATGCAAAGAGTATAGTAATACTCCGTAATAAGAGGCGAGACTTCCATAAACACATAGCGAACCCGAATTTTGTATGAAGTTAACCTAATGTGACACATGTCACTTGACATAAAATGGTGAAAAGGTATAACCCGTATAATTTGAAAGTAGGTAAGTAAGTCTGAAGGTAGGTAGGTAAGTCTAAAGGCATTCAGATATAAGGCTAGTGTCATGATTTAGGCGAATAAAATCCATAGCAAACTTATTTTTTTATATGAAAGTTGCATCAAACTGCATCTATGTTCTTTTGTTTTGTAAGTCTTCAGTTTTACTTTTTTGTAATGAGGAAGGCTAAGACTACTGAACGAAAAAGTTTTTGAATAGTTCATGGTGTCAAAGATTGTCAACATAGAAATAAAATGTTTACTTCTGTCATTAATGAAAAACTTATGTTCCTTTTTAAATATTCTTAAATTAAGTAGGTACTAAGTTTCTGTTAAAAACTGACATTGTGACGATTAAAAAAATAACAACAATTTATTATTTACTGTATTCATTTTATGCGTGTCGGTTTCGGGTAGGATGTTTTTGGAAACGACGGAAATATTTTACCACACAAGTCCTCTTGAATTCCATACGGATAAAATCGAAATGTATGTGGTTTCTTCATGCATAGGTTCAAATTTTTTTCGAAACGGAATTCCAAAACAAAATTCCGAATGCACGTGGCGGTCCTAAGCCTTGCTTTTCATTTTCAATGCGAAAAGTAAGTAAATTCTTTATCTTTTAATACAATACGGATTATGATACGGAAGTTTATTAATGGAATTATCCCACGTAGACGTTTTAACATCCCTTCGTTTAATTAAGGTAATGCGTGCTCAGCGTCATAAGGGTCAAAAACAGGGTATCTCGGTGACATTATCGTGATGCCTAACATACGGTTATTTCAATAAAAACAGCTGATTAGCTTAAACCTGCATAAAAGTTTAACGGTTAAGTAATTAAAATGATATCTTTTATGACATACGGACTTTACGGTATCATATTGTTGGACGTGAAACATTTCAGCATATGTTTCTTTAAACTTTTTAAAATAAGCCTTTTGATACATATACATAAAATATATATGTCGCTTTATTTAATAACAAAGTTAATTTGAAAGTGACAAGTAGAACCTACCTACCTAGTCGCCTTACGAAATTTCATCGACGTAACAACTAGCAAATTAAAATTTTGTATTTTGTTTTATAAATATGCGAAAAGATTTTTTTTTGGGCCCATTTATATTTAATAAAATGCCTCAAGTCGTTTTTCTGATAGGCAGTTTAATGAGATACTACTCTTCCAGATCAAAAACAAAATGGCAGTATGGCTCTAGGTCTTAACCATTTTCACGAGGAACACATTTTAGAGGTTGGCGGGAACGGTCGAAGGGAGAAGGCGCGCTTTTCGAGGGTTCCATCTAATCTCTAAGATAAATGAAGAAAAAGAAAAAATGGATACGAAGTAAATGAATGAATGTAATGTGTACTAATGTGTAATAATGTGTAAATATTATTTAGTGATGTGTTAATGTTATGGGGTAAATAAACTATACTAGCTTAAATACAGTAAGGAAGAATTTGAGATTTACATTAAACAAAAAGGTGGAACAAAATATCAAGAAAACTTAAGAAGTGTATTTAAAATAAATAACAAGAAAAAGCCAGTTCTAGAAAAGGACAAACTAACTTAAAAAAAGAGTTTTGGAACCATCATGAGAGAGGTTAAATTTGGTTAATTAAAATTGTAATTAGTTCAATTTTGTTCTGTTAATGTGGACAGGCGAAATAATTATGAAAAAAAAAATGATGTGTCATGTATTTCCTCGTTACCGCCAAATCTTACAAAATGAGCCAGTGTAAAGAAGCCACAACTTTAGTCGAGACTTTGATTACTACATTACTATAGTATTAAATGAAACTTAACAAATGAATTGAAAACAAATAACAAGGAAAATGATTTATTAATACGGAAGAAAGGGCAGCATGGCCTAGAGATTGTAGCCGGTCCCAGAAAGGGACAAATAAAAAAACAGGGTTTTAGTGCCATCGTGAAAGATGACTGTCGTAGTTTTTTCGTAATTAGTGAACTTCGTGTTAACTATGAGTAAAATTAGTCAGTTTTGGCTATTATTTATTTTTTTTTTATACAAGAGAAGGCTCCGAGCAAGTGGGTTACCTGATGGAAAGTGATCAGCGCCGCCTACGGGTATCCGTATATCCGGTGATTACTTTCCATCAGGAATATCACATATGCGTTGCCGACATTTAAGGAATGAGTACGCTCTTTTCTTGAAGGTCCCTAAGTCATAATTGTTTGGGAATACCGCCCTCTGTAACTGATTCCACAAAGGTGTTATGCGAGATAAAAAATGTCTTCGGAATCGCACAGTTGTAGATCGCCACGTATCAATATGATGAGCATGATACTTGAAACTATGTAACGATGACCGGAGGTGGAAATAAGCGGCTGGAATTAAACCAAATAACTCTTCAGAACATTCCCCATGATAGATGCGATAGAAAATATTGAGGGACTCAACATTTCTACGCAGCGTCAAGGGATCTAGCCGATTGGTAATTGCCCGGTCATTGACAAATTCAAATTGCTCTGCGTTGAATGCGGTCAAACGGAAGGAACTGGTACTGTGGAGCCCCTGCCCAGGAAGAGAACAGTACTCCATATGAGGCCAAATGTGCGCTTTGCATAGTTGTAAGCGATGGGTCGGCTTGAAATACTGTCTCGCTTTACTGAGCACATCAAGTTTTTTAGAGGCTATTTTAGCCTTCTCCTCCAGATGAACACAAAATTGAACATCACTTGAAATGTCAATGCCAAGTATACTTGCTAGGGTTAAATTGCAACAGATCTAAAACGAAATTTCAGAGAGAAAATTGTCAACTTTAAACACAAGTTGGTTCCGTCTCTCAATGACATGGTCACGAGATATATTATGCCGGCCAAAGTATAAGGCTTCCACAGTAGTGTCGTTTGCATAGCAATGAGTTTTACTAATTTGCAATATGTCATTGACATGCAGAAGAAACAGAGTAGGAGAAACACAGCCTTGGGGAACACCAGCATTGACAAGCTTAGATTCCGAGCACATGACGTCGACAACGACCTTGATGCTGCGCTCCGTCAAAAAACTAGTGAGCCATTTGCATAATTTCTCAGGAAGACCTTAAGAAGGAAGCTTCGATATAAGCGCCTTGTTCCACACCCGATCAAAGGCTTTCGCTACGTTCATATTAACAGCCAATGCTTCTCCCTTGTTTTCTACTGCTTGCGCCCATCGGTGTGTTAAGTAAACTTTTTTTTTATGATATTGGAAGGCAAACAAGTAGACTGATTTCCTGATGTTAAAAAATACACGCCGCCTAGAGACACCGAAGGAGGTAATGGTGCCTTGCCAACCTGAGGCCAGGATGTTAGGCCTTGAGCAAAAGTAAGTTTACCGGCTACCTTATCCTCTGAACCGGAACACGTCATGACGTTATGGCGGCAGGAATAGGTAAGGCGGTGGTACCAATCCGGGCGAGTCGCTGCTAAACTCTACCACCTAGTCAGATGTCACGGTGTAAGTGACGGTGAGCCTATTCTCGCCTTTTACGAGCTGCCTGGCAGGAAGGCAGATGGTCTATTCTACAAAGGCGTCCGGATCAACACAGATCAGCTCAATACCCACGACAAAAACCGTATTGACGGTGATATATTAGCTGGTGCTCCTCTAGGTACCTTAAGAGCTGGCAGTTTGTTATGGATTCCATAACTTTGGAAAATAACTAAGTTATAGATATGGGTCGGTAATTGGACGGATCCGAGCGGTTACCTGTTTTAGGGATCGGGTGTACTAAAGCGGTCTTCCATGAAATCGGTACAATGCCTGATGAATAGGAGAGACGGAAGAGTCACGTTAAAACCAGTGCCAGCTCAGGAGCACACACTTTGAGAACAATCGGAGGGATGCCATCGGGCCCACTCGACTTGGTGATGTCCAATAAAATATATTTCTGGCATAGACAATGCACACTGCGGGATGGTCTGCGGCGTGTTTATGGTCATCTAAAGTCGAATTGGAAACAAAAAAGGAGCCTAGAAGTTCGGTTTTCTCTTTCGTATCATGGGCCAGCGAGGCATCACTCTGGTGTAAAGATGGTAAAGATGGCTTTGCGAAATTTCCTTGAATGGCCTTGGCAAGAGACCAAAACGCTCTTGTTCCGAAGGGAAGCAGGCTTATTTCTCGCCAATTCTGCCAATGTGCTCAGATTTGGCAATGGCTCTTTTAATAGACCTGGAGGCAGAGTTTTACTCCTTTTTAAGTAAGCAGGTGTTTTCATCACAAGACTTGGCTAACGCGGCCCAGGTCTGGTAGCATTTCCGCTTATGGCTAAGTGCCATCACACAGGGACGACTGAACCAAGGCTGGGATTGGCCACCAATGAGCACTGAAGAGAACGGGATATAAAGTTCCATACCCTGCAGCACCACATCAGTGGCAGCATTAGCAACGATGTCTAGATGAATATGCGAGAAGTAAATATACCTCCATGGGTAGTATGCAAAAAAATATCGCATCCCGTCCCAATATCAGCACCTTTAAGGTTGTGTAGGTTGTAGCTGTATACAAGGTGAAATGGACACTGCACTCCGGATCAAGCAGTGGTCGGAAGATCCAAGAGGGCATCGACAGAGACTTTATAGTTCTCTGGATGAGAGGTCAGCAGAAGGTCCAACAGTGAAAGCGTATGATACACGACATCCAGAATTCGCGTAGGCGCAGTTACCAGTTGCGTGAGATCATAGGACAAGGCAAAGTCGTGAACAGATCTTCCCGTATGATCGGTGGAACGCGAACCAAGCCAATCAGCATGGTGGGCGTTAAAATCGCCAAGAATCACGATCTCCGCGAATGGGATCTGCTCAGGCACAGAATCGCAAGCTATTTGCATGTGCTCGACAAGCCGGTCTGTTTCGGCATTGCCACTATGTAACCTATACAGGCACGCGTAGACACGTGGGTGGTCTAAGCTGTTAACGCGCAACCAAAGAATGAACAGGTCTTTGCCTTCATTATTGCCGAGGCACCGGAAACAAATTTCTTCTCTGATGAAAGTGCACACGCCCGCCCACGGTACAAACGAGTGTTCCAGTTTATACCTCGGGTAGGAGAGGTACGATGTGTTAGTTGGAGAAGATATTTACGTCTCAGTCAAAAAGAGCACGGCTGGATTTGCCGTCTCAAGGTGGAAATGGACGGCGTTTAAGTTTGAATGTATTCCCCTAATGTTGCAGAAATCCACAACGAGCGTGGAAGGGGGTGCCAAAAGCTTAGTGCTCCGTTAGCCTCGAGCATATTTAAAGTTATGCGCAAATTGCCCCCCCTCCCCTTAGTACGCGGGCCACCTAGTGGCCCCCAGATTCTAAATTAGAAAGACCAGGGGGTCCTTTTTAGGGGCTCTTTATTTGCGGCTCCATTGTAATATGAGGGGGGGGGGAAGTGAGCCTCCGGGACTCGCACTGACCTTCGAAAGCGATCGCTCACTGAATTGTTGAAGAAGCAGTGAGTAAAACCTTATTGGATAGTATAAAAGAGTAGTCAACAAAATGGAACTCCTTATCTTTTCATCAATCAGTTCGCAATTTTAAATTTAAAACAAACCCTTCCATCGAAAAAGCTAATCGTAATTCCTATAATGTAAGAAAAATATGCCTTAACTTTATTATTCTTCTTGAGCATTCTGTAGCGGCCCCACTAAAATAGATGATAGTTGTATTAACCCTTCATTTTTGGCGTATTCCTGGATACATTTAGCATGTAGATTTCTTTACGTAATTCAAATATCTCATATTAGAACTTTTTACGTATACCAAAGCTTTATTTATGTAATAGTATACATAGTGTGTAAATTTAATGCAAGGAATGTTAATACGGCAGCGTCAACAACTAGGAGAAATAAATGAAAATGTAAACATGACCAGAACTTGTATGAAACAAAATTATTTTAGGTACAATTCTCATTACTACATTCATTCTAGCAATGGGTTCTCCCCTTAGTCCTTTGATGGCCTAGCTTTTTATGGATAACTTTGAAAGGCAACATATTGTAGGTAAGAATCATATATTATATTATTACAGATACGTGGACGATATAATCATATGTTGGACTGGTACAGAAAGACAACTGGACGTTTTCGTTAACAATCTAAATAAGAAACACCCCAAAATTAAATTTAAATTAGAGATCGAAGAAGAAAATTCGTTAAATTTTCTCCATCTGACCATAACTAGGATAGATAATAGGCACCAGTTTGAGATCTTCCGCAAGCCAACTTATACTGATACGACTATTCCTGCGTCATCGTGTCATCCTTGGCAACAGAAAATATCTGAGTTCAATAGCTACCTACATAGACTTTTATCTATCGCTTTAAGTCAGGAAAGCTACAAAAAGGAGTTAAGCATAATTTTCAGATGGCAGAGGCAAACGGTTGTAATAGCAACATTGTTAATAGTTTTATTAAAAATAAAACGAAGAAAGCGATGTTACGATAACTTTATGCCGTGCAACCAGAAAATACTGTTAGATACAAATCTAGTTTCACTTACGAGGGACAAATTTCCGAAAAAATTAAACGCTCTCTAAAGTCCAATCATATACACGTTGCTTTAAAAACACGTAATCCGTTAAGAAAAAATTGTAATGGTAAAGACAAATTAGACAATAAAGATAAGTCAAGTATTTATAGGCTTCAGTATTCTGAATGTAACGGAACATAAGTAGGTCAAACAGGTCGGAGTTTTCAAACACGTTACAAAGAACATATAGCGGCGTTCAGAAATAAACATTTCGATAAATCCCATTTTGCAAAACATCTTTTGGAAGCTGGTCACAATTTGGCTAGTGATCAATCACTCCTTCGAAATAATTCATACGTGTGAAAAAGGAATTAGGCTAAATATTTTAGAACAATTAGAAATCACAAAACACAATAATGTGTCCAGAACATTGTTGAATGAACAAATAAATATATCGAATTCCCCGTTATTACGAATTTTTAGCAGCAATCGAGTCGAACAGAATTCTACAATCGATTTGTGAAGCGGTTACGAATAATTGTTGTTGGGGGGGTTTGGTCTATATAAGGCGCAATCGAGGCGGCGCGGCGGCAAGTCACTTGTGTGTCGTCGTTTGTACGGTACGGTACGGTAATTCCTGAGGATGCCTCGGCGTAGAGGCGAAACGTACGTCGAGTGCGATTTGATGTTCTCTGTGGTGAGTGCTTCAACAAATTTGGCAAAGGACGTGACAAGTGGTTTTGTTTCCCGTGTTCAGACTCTATTTGTGATCTGGTCGCGGAGGTGGGAAGTGGGAACTTTAGGCAGGGTTGTCACATGTAAAGAACGTGAGAATTTATATTGTTTCCCGAGCTCTTCCTATATTCATTTTCTGGTCACGGAGGTGGGTGGTGGAAACGTCAGTTAGGCTTGTCACATTCCGTGTCGTTTTGAGGATTATTTGCCACAACAGTTACACTGCTTACGCGAAATTAGCAAAATAAAGGCTGATTTTACATCTGATTTGTTCGGTGTATCTCTGTACAAAATACGTCTATGTATTTTTTTATCTCATGCATAAACATTTTTTTTATTTCGCCCAATATGTAGATGTATCGCACATATTCCTAGTTATATTTTCTTGGAATCACGGTAACAGTTTCTGAAAACAATTTTCGTAGTTTCATAGAAAATAAAAGATTCCCATTTATTCGTATATTGATAAAACAAGTTATTACTAAAACTAACAAGTTTCAGCCTTAATTTATGCATATTATGAAAAGCGACAAACATATTTTTCTAATCCACTGGAAATAATTTTTATCTATCA
>NJDC01009845.1:27620-39996 GCA_002245475.1 Calephelis virginiensis
GAGAATTTATATTGTTTCCCGAGCTCTTCCTATATTCATGTTCTGGTCACGGAGGTGGGTGGTGGAAACGTCAGTTAGGCTTGTCACATTCCGTGTCGTTTTGAGGATTATTTGCCCCAACAGTTACACTGCTTACGCGGAATTAGCAAAATAAAGGCTGATTTTACATCTGATTCGTTCGGTGTATCTCTGTACAAAATACGTCTATGTATTTTTTTATCTCATGCATAAACATTTTTTTTTATTTCGCCCAATATGTAGATGTATCGCACATATTCCTAGTTATATTTTCTTGGAATCACGGTAACAGTTTCTGAAAACAAGTTTCGTA
The DNA here is from genome assembly GCA_002245475.1 of Calephelis virginiensis. Classification (NCBI taxonomy): domain Eukaryota; kingdom Metazoa; phylum Arthropoda; class Insecta; order Lepidoptera; family Riodinidae; genus Calephelis; species Calephelis virginiensis. Next base: position 27,952 of record NJDC01009845.1, read on the forward strand.
GTTTCATAGAAAATAAAAGATTCCCATTTATTCGTATATTGATAAAACAAGTTACTACTAAAACTAACAAGTTTCAGCCTTAATTTATGCATATTATGAAAAGCGACAAACATATTTTTCTAATCCACTGGAAATAATTTTTATCTATCACACGTAGTCATAGCAAACTCTTAAATCATAGAGCATGACAAGTTTAAAAGGGTCAATACTAACAAGAGAACTGGTGGCAGAGACTCGTCCTAGTCCTAGAGATACACCGCCACCAGTCGGGAGGGTGGGGTAGCCGGTAGGCTAATTGGCCTAAAACCCCGGACTGTTGCTGGGTGAGGGAGATTCTTGTAGGGTACCATCGCCTCCACTTCCCTGTCTTCTGGCTCTAGCCGGACTAAGCCCCTTTTAATCTCGTACCGTGAGATCTAAGGGTTGCAGCCCGGCCAGTATCAGGGCAGAGTTAAGTGAAGTCGTTCGGTAAGCTCCACATATTTTTTTGCGCGAATCCACGCTGGACCATATTTAGATGTTTTTGTGCACCAAGTTTTTGAGCAGCTTGAGCCCATGCACTGGCAGCGTAAAGAATAATGGGCTCGATCACTGCGATATAAATAGTCCTGACTATGTCAGGATTTAGACCCCAGCTGACTTTTGCAGCGCGGGAAAGGCGTTTGTAGATGTTAATGGCTTTTTTGCACGTGTTCGCAATGTGTGGCGTTAAATGTGAGTTTAGCATAAATGGTGAAACCCAGAACTTTAATATTGTCCGAGAAGCGGATCTCGGTCCCACCCATGCGCAGCTGTGGGATATCATGTCTAAGCTTTCTTGTCACAACCGTCGCTACGGTTTTATGTGGTGCAAAGTTTAGCTTGTTCATGGTACCTCACCACCGCACATGGGAAAGAACGGGATTCGCAGCTCGTTCGATGTCTATAGCAGTGTCGCCATCAAAAACAAGGACGACAACGTCAGCGAAAGCCTGCACGTAAGCTTCCTTCTCTTCCATGTACCTCAAGAGAAGGTCCGTGGGACATTCCACAAGATTGGACCACCAATAGAGCCCTATATGCAACCTTTCCCCGTTCCCTTTATCACCTCTTCCCCAGCATATCTTAGTCTCACGCTTCTATTGCTTAGATAGCTGTCAATGGTACGCCTGATGTTTATTGGGCAGTTCTCCTCGGCTAGCTTGACACGTATCATTGGCCACCATGTATTATCGAAGAAATTAAAGAAATTACTTACCGTAGTATCACTGGACATAGAGGGGGCCCCTCTATGTCCAGTGATACAACGGTAAGTAATTTCTTCTGTTGAAGTTTCAGTTTTATGTGGTTAACTAGTGCATAGAGGGAGTCTTCGGTTCCGGTGTACTTTTTTCGAGAGTGGCCTTCTGTTCTATCTATAAGCTTCTTGATCATGACATTACTTTACATGCCTTCAAAATTTAAAAAAATGGAAGGAAATTTCCATTCTGATTGTATCTACACAACTTTTTTCTATTACACAGAACTTTTCCCAACAAAAGATAATATGAAAGGTTAGTTACCAAAACAAAAGTTGGAGGAAATTACAATATGTATGTGAAAATATGAAGTTGTTCATGCAAGTGCTCTACGGACTATTAACCGTCAGGGGTTGGGAAGTTTCCACGGGGCACGGGTTTATTTCGTTCCAGTTGATGAAAATATTGCGGATATTCAGGAAACATTTGGCGTCTGTGATTTTAAAACAAAGTAAACTGTAAAAATAGCGGTAACGTTGAATATACTAAGTAATGCTTTAATATGTAGATTCTTGTTGTTATAAAGCTTTTTCTTTATATTTTTCATCGTTTTATAAAATAAAGTTTACGCCCATATAGGCATAGATCATCGACCACACATCCCAATAGACGCCTATTCTTAATAATTTTGTTTTGAAACAGTTCTGGCAAATAGCTGAGGTGCGGGGAAGCGAGGAACTCCTTTCTTGTTGGCCCTTCTTTCTTTCTTTAAGTTTTAGCCTTCACGTTAGTATTTAGCCATTAGTCAAGTAGAAATTTGCACAAATTTTATATCAATTTCAATTAATTTTAATTAGTCATCAGTCGTAAGTCGTCAGTGAGTCATGTCAGGCTCTTGGGTAAAGCGGTGGCCTTTTTACACAAGCTCATGTAACGAGATTTGGCGGCAGCGAGAAAATATACGATACGCTAATGTTTTTATGATTATTTCATTTGTGCACTTTCAATGAACAAAATTGTACAAAATGCCACCAAAATTGACTAATTTCACTCAATGTTAACACGAAATTCAATAATTATGAAAAAACTTCGACCATCTTTTCTCTCGATGGCGCCAAAACTCTTGTTGACCCTTGCAATGACAACATGTCATATTTATAAACAGATATGTAAGATTAGGGATGAGACATATTTAATACGAACAATATATTTTATCGATATGCCTTTTATTTTATGAAGTACGACCTTGTAACAGATTATACAGTATTTTGTCATTGCACGTCACATCGCTGCTATGCAACTTAACTTCTCAAGCTCACATTTTTTTGCGGTTGAGAGTAATATCCGTACTTGAATATATTAGGTCCTTACATCCGTAATTGGCTTTTTGTAGAGGAGGAACATAAGTCGAATATTTTTAATGTAATATTTTTATTTAATCAAAGTATGAACCATTGTTCCCTATGCACATTTGCCATCTCATAGGTAATTCATTGATCCCTGTACTAAAAAACAATTCGAACGGGAATCAATAAAATCTTTGGACGTGGTTTGAACTGCCCCATCGACATTGAATTTTAAAAAAAATTGTAATCTGTAGGAGTTAGGTTCAGGTGAATGTTTTTTACATTCTAATTGATGTTTTTCTAATTGAGAAGCCGTCTGTTGTGCAGTATTTGGTCTAGCGTTGTCATGAAGCAGCAGTGGCGTTAAGTGTATAAAACAATCTTCTGCAAAATGTTGATATTTAATACACTGTATTTGGAATTCATAAACCAATTCTCTCGTCTGGTTTCTTAAACCAAATTTATTTTTTTTTACTTTATGCTCTCCACACCTGATATAAAAGACATACTTATCAAATCGAATTGTTTTAATTCATTCGAGTAATTCCCACATTTTTTATGATATTAGAAGTCATACAAGCAGACGTATTTCCTGATATTAAAAAATTCACGCCGCCTAGAGACACCAAAGGTGGTAATGGTGCGTTGCCAACCTGAGACCAGGATGTTAGGCCTCGAGCAAAAGTAAGTTTACCGGTAACCTTACCTTCCGAACCGGAACACGTCATGACGTTATGGTGGCAGGAATAGGTAAGACGCTGGTACCAACCCGACTAATCGCTGCTAAACTCTACCTAGTCAGATGTCACGGTCTTAGTGACGGTGAGCCTATGCTCACCTTTTACGAGCTGCCTGGCAAGGAAGGCAGATGGTCTATTCTGCACAGGACCCCGGACGAACATTGGTCCGGGTCCGCTAACTAAAATAAATCCCCTGCTCTTCTGCCAGGCACCTCATAAGAGGCGAGCACAGGTAAAACAGGTAATTGTCAACATGAATACTGGTGTAAGAGTGGTGTGCAGCAACCTCCCTGGGTAGTTATCCACCGCCTTACCTATTGCTGCCGCTATAATGACAGTGTCATATTCCGATTCGGAGGGTAGGGAAGCCAGTAGATTTGAACAATAGGCCTTACACTCCAACCATAGGACAGCAACGCACCTGTAGTATCAATGGTCTATGATAACATTTATAGGCCATGATTATCTGTTACCATTAAGAGAGCCGTGTGCTTGTTCGCTGACCTCTCACATGAAAAAGAGTAACTATCCAGAGGCCAACTCAAAAGTACCTAGAGTAAGAAGTTTTTTATTGTCAAATTTATCGATAAAATACATAAATAGATACCAACATACAATACCGATACAAGACCGTCAATCGATACAATACAATATCGATATAATAGATTTGCACATTAGTCCATCACTAGCTGTATGCAAACGAAAGCGATAGCTTGAAAATCACATGTGTAAGAAAGGGATATAAAACCGCATCTAACAATGACTGACTAGTATATGATGAACTCCGATAAACATTAAATAATTTAAAATGTAATTACAAATGTAATTATTTTTATTAGCCTACGGAAAGATGTAACATCTTTTTGGTAATTTGTGGTGCTTTTTTTAAAAAGTGCGGTTGTCTTTACCGTACCATTTAATTGAACAAACAGTCATTTTATATCTATTTTTTATTTTTTATACAATAACGTGACAACGTTTACAGGTCACAAACCTGGTCGATACTGTTCATATCTTTTAAGTAATAAGCTACATTAGAACAATTACACTTATGTGTTGAAAGAACCGTGTTGCCTTGTATGCGGCGTCTATTGGGATGTGTGCTCGATGGCATAGATACAACTCGACCCATGATTACCTAAAGATTCTTAGTACTTCAAAGTAATAGATGGCAGATTTTATATAGCGTTTTTCCAGTCCCGAGTAACGTTTTTTTATGATACTAGGAGGAAAAGAAGCAGATGGATTTCCTGATGGTAAGAAATTCATGTCTTCTCGAGATACCAAAGGCGGTAATGACACGTTGCATACCTAAGGCCCGAATGTTAAGCCTCGAGCAAAAGTAAGTTTACCGGCTACCTTATGCTCTTAACCGGAACTTGTCAACAGCAAAGCACTAACGTTATGGCGGCAGGAGTAAGCAAGGCGACGGTAACAATCTGGGCGAATCGCTGCGAAACTCTACTTCTTAGTCAAATGTTACGGTATTATTAACGATAAGCTTATGATCGACTTTTACGACCTGCCTGGCAGAAAAGCAGCTGGTGATCTATTCCAAAAGGAGCCCAGACCAAAACATTTGTTTTATATGAAAATTTAAAAACAAATCATATCGTTACTAGGGTTTATAATATTAATAGGATTTAACTAACAACAAAACCCATGCAAATTCTAACATGAGACATTAACATTTTAAATATTAATGTGTATAATTTTGATGAAGTAGTATTTACTGTTGCTCTTAAGGCCACTTGTACGTTCCAGGTTCAAATTTAAGAATGAGTTAAACTGTCAAATATAAAGTGATTTAACCATAGTTAGTAGCTAACTCAGACTTAAGTACTTAACCAGGGATCATGCAAGTGGCCCCTCATAGTATAAAAGTTGCCAAAACGTTTCGTTTGATCACAATATTCTCTCGGATCAAGTGTACGATTGCAAGGATACTAGACAAAGTTGGTTCTGCATGTAAACGTACGCTAGACTATTCAAAAGTACGTGTAATTTCGCCAAACGTGTAGGACGCGAAACGTGTAAAAACGATCACGCGGCAAAATGTGAACAGTTGACTGGATATAGAAAAGAAATTTATGTAAAAACACAACATGAATACTTCAAGGAATTACAAACTAAAGACGTGCTCAAGGATTTAAATAATTTCTGAACTCAGTAAAGGAAATGGCTACCCTACCCTAAACCCTTGCAACGCAAAAGCTAATCGTTACTCCTATTATGTAAGAAAAATGTATCTAAACTTTATTTTTTTTGAACATTTTGCACCGACTATATTGATGTTGATTTTAGATTTATTATGTAACCCTCCAGTTTTTCGCTTGTTCCTGTATATATTGAGCATGTAGAGAAATCTAAGTTTCTCATTCGAACTTTTTACGTATACCAAAGCAATTTTGATGTAATAGTATAGTGAACAAGTACAGTACCCTGATAGTAAGAGATGACCATGGTCTATAGACGCCATAGATGTTGTAGGTGCGACTCTATCTTGTGCCTGAGGTGTTAGGCTGTTTGTGCAAGTCTAGCGACTACTCTACCCTTCGCACTGGAAAAATGCAATGCTGTTGCGGCAGGATTAAGTAAAGTGGTGGATCTCTAACTATAAGAGTTGCGTAACGTTACTCACTACCAGTGTTCTTGTTGGAACCCGTATTTGATTGCCCTTTACGAGCTGCCTCACAAGAAAGGAGATCTTTTTGTATTATACTAAAAAAACCAAAGGTTACAAGTCCTTTTTCCGCACCAAAAGGTTTAGGCGTGATAAATAATCATAAATGGAGATATTCAACAGTTTACAGCGACAGTGGTGCTAATTTTGTAACGCACTCAATAAAGTAACATAAGTTATGTTTCCGTCTTCTTTTAAGGGCAGTAATAGAAAGAGACAAAACACTTTTAGTACTGTCAGATTGTAAAGACTTTTAATCTATTCTTCGAGAAACATTGTTATCTGTTGATATGTCCGGATTATTTTGATATATCTAAAATGTTCCATCTCTTTTGGTTTTCTTCCATCTGAAAAAGATGGAATGCTTTAAAATAGGTTTAGTTTGCGCACAGCGAAATCACCACCAATGACACGTATAGATGTTTAATAGCCTTTAGGTGTATGAGAAAATTTTTACTTAACTTTTATCACTACATGTTATATACGACAAAGTCACTTCCTCTGTCCCTATGTCCCTTGGTATGCTTAAATCTTTAAAACTACGCAACGGATTTCGATGCGGTTTTTTAAATGGATTAAGTGATTAAAGTGGAAGGTTTATGTGTACATTTTGTACCCGTGCGAAACCGGGGCGGGCCGCTAGCTAGCTACACCTAATAATGTATGTGAGAAACAAACAAATGGTACCTTGACCTCAAATTCACTCTTTGGCACCATACATATTTGTTTTGCTTAACTATTCAGTCAGCAAATCAATAATTCTTACATTATAAAAACTATATGGTAGCCTATGCCCTTATCTTCTTTTAATTACTTTTATGTCATTACTTGTCTTTTCTCATTGATGGTATATCAGTCATTTTAATAGAAATACTTTGTTTTTAGTACTTTCTTCATGTTTTTTAGCAGTCTTCTAAAAACTTATTAAGAACGTACTTCGCTAAAATTATGGTGTTTGCTAGAAATATACGGCTTGATTATTTCAATTTTTTATAATATTCGCCTGTGTGGTATAGACTACTATGCGGTCTGGTATTGGATTTGACTTCATTAGATTTCATTCATCAGCCGATAAAATGAATGTTTTTTTTAGTTTTTAATAAAAACCATTATTGCCGGGGATTGCACATGTGCTCCGTTGTTGAGAGGTTTGCCATTTTTAAATGTAACAAAGTGTTAATTTGAGGAATCGTCGGTGTTCTGGCTGAACCTATGCGTACGTCTTCGGGGATATGGCCATAAAAGTACTTTCAGTTTGTAATGCTCATGAAGAGGGCTTGATCACAAGGACTTGGAAGGACTTACTAACTCCTGTTGAACATTATTGTGTTTCGTAATTTATTTACCTAAAACCACCTCAAAAAGAGAAGTGTCGAAAATTAGACTTGTCTGTGTTTGTATTTAGAGTAGGCCTAGGTTTGCACCTATAAAATCTATAGTGTTTATAAACCACGCAAAATATTACAATCAGGAGAGCCGTGCGCTTATTCATCGTCTTCATTATCCTATCCTATTAATATTATAAATGCGAAAGTTTGAAAGTTTGTTTGTTTGTTTGTTACTCCTTCAAGCAAAAACTACGGGAACGGTTAAGACTGATTTGGATTAACACACAGTACAGTTTTTATCCCGAAACAATGTTCCGGTGGGACCATTCGGGCAACGCCGTGGGCAGCAGCTAGTACGGTTTTTTAATAGAGTAATTCAAGAGAAAGGTTTATATATATATTATATATCATAATTGTCCGCCCACGCGAATTTGGATAGTCGGATCGGAAAAAAGCTAAAACTAAATGACATTTGTAAGAGAACATAGTGTAACTAGACCTCATTACTCGTACCCTTACATGGAGATGACGTTTTAGTTCAAAGCGACGCAGGCAGCAGATATCGTGGATGAACTTAATTAATGTTCCTGAAATGAGTCCACGACCAGGAACGATAATGGGAAACGTCGCACCGTCTTAACAAAAGGACTTAATAGTGGAGATGGATATGCCAGTGAAAGAGAATACGTTTCAAAACTAGTAAAAAGTAAATTGCTACACAGAGCCAAAAAAAAGAATATGTTTTTTCAATTTTCTAATAAAAAATATTGCCAGGGATTGGATATGTGTACCGTTGTTGATAGTTTGCCATTTTTAAATGTTGTTGAGATGGTTGTAAACTGCATTCCCTTCTGTGGTCTAATGGTTTGGTGACTGTATTGACAACATGAGGTCACACGTTTGAATTGTCAAACCCATTCTGGTTTTTCAAGTTCTAACAAAAATAGCACAGGATTGTATAAGTACCCGGTTAGTGATAGATTTGCGTTACCTGCAGTTTGGGAGTCTGTTTTCTTTTTAATTTAAAACCAATAAGTATACGGATCTCTTGCTGGTAAGAGTTAGCTGTGTCCAATAGATACCATAGATGTAGTTGGTACTCTGTCTCTTATTCGGAGTGTTAGACCTAACGTAAAAATCTACCGGCTACTCCGTGCTTGCCCGGAATGCAACGTGACAATGAAAATCTCTTATCAAGTGTCTCTTATCCGCAATGTTTCAAAATTTCAAAAGTTGTAGACTGGTTCAAAGTAAATAGTCTTTTTTTGAATGAAAAAAAAAACTAAATGTATCAAATTTTCAATGCCTAATATGAGGCAAGTAGAAACCAATGTGCAACTTAATGGGAACAAGTTGGACCTTGTTGATTCCACAACGTTTTTAGGAATTACAATAGATAAAAAGTTGCAGTGGGGTCTGCACGTTGAAAAGCTCGCAATAAGACTGAGCAGTGTATGCCGTTAAAAAAAATTAGACATTTAACCGATGTTGACACTGCTAGGATTGTTTATTTTAGTTATTTTCATAGCATTATGTCATATGGAATTCTTCTCTGGGGGAGTTCTGCCGATGTAAATACTATATTTGTTTTACAAAAGAGGGCCATACGTGCAATTTATAACTGACGCTCAAGAGTTACCCTAAGAGAAAAATTCAAAGAAATTAATATTCGAACTGTTACTTCTCAGTACCTACGTCTATGAAAATTTAATATATGTTCAGAAGAATTTACATTAATTTAAAATAAACTATAATATATATAATGTAAATACGAGGAATAAAAACAATCTTGCTGTGCATGTGTCCCGTCTCCACAGAGTTAATCATTCTTTCATTGGCCAATGTATACGCTTTTACAATAAACTTCCCGATTTTATAAAAGACCTGCCATTAAACAAATTTAAAAAATGTGTCAAAGTGAAATTGTATAAAAAAGGTAACTATACCGTTGCTGAATATCTGTCGGATAAGAGTGCTTGGGATTAATTGTTCCTCATACCAATCTCTTACCAGTAAATAAATATAAGTAATTTGTATAGAATAAGGAAAAAAAAGACAGCCCGCTGAGTTTCTTGCCGGATCTTCTCAGTGTGTGGCCGCGTTCCGATCCGGTGGTAGTTTTAGTATTATATAGACTCGTCACAAGTGCCTCTTGTAAGGTGAATGTGAATAAAAATATATTCTATTCTTTTCTAATGTTTAGCCTCGTTAGGCTACCTCGTGAAAGTCTACCAGCTACTCCGTGCTAGTCCGCAACGGAACATGACAATAAAACTCAATATGGTTCCAGGAATAGGCAATGAGGTAGATCCCTACCCGGACAACTTGCTGCACAACACACTGCTACCAGTTATCTAGTAGCTAATGATAGGTTGAGCCTATACTCACCTCTTAAGAGCTGTCAGACAGAGTGGCATATGGTCTACTCTATGCAGGGGATTCGGATCATAACGGGAGCCATTACAATAGTATTTAATTTTTTCATGATGTAAAGGTAGGATAATCCAAAGAAAGCAGATTCAAAGCTCTACATTTAACTATATCATTTACACAAAAATCTCTCTGCTTGTTCTACTTCGTGACATAAAAAAAAAATCATTCAATTTAACATTTTACAGTCGGCGATTTTAATTCCTCACTAATGTTACCTCGATGCCTCTTTATTTAGGCCAGCTATAATCAACTCGCTGGGTTTTTGTGGTTGGTCCATCTAGTAGTTATTTTATGACACTTTTAATATCACGGTAATTAGAAAAAATGAGAGTGTACTGACCAATTTAGCACTGAATAACACAACGACACCGCTTTGGTGTTTAGTACTATAATTATTGATATGTAATTTAGTTAGGCAGGTAGGTTCTTTACCCGAGGAAGGTTAAAGAGTAATTTATAGTTGTCTTATCTATAGTTGTCTTTTCAGGGCGGTGGTATTTATCCGTGCGAGTCGTTGCAAATCTCTTCCACTTAATAGCATATCACAGTGTTAGTGTAAGGTAAGCCTATGCTCGCCTTTTACGAGCTGCATAGCAGGAAGGCAGGTTATCTATTCTGTAAAGGAGCGCAGACCAACACGTGGAAAGTGTAGTACGTGCTCTACAGATTATTCTGTTTTTTTTTAAATCATAAAACATGATCATCATCAATTATGATACGCATTAGCTTATGAAATTTCAAGCCTTTCTAAAAAGTAGACAGAGAGTGACGAGTGCCAAGCGAACGATGTTAACTGGGTGGGCTAGTATATATTTTTTTTGTGCTTTTCACTTACAATACTTTGAACTTCCTTAATCAATTTACTTAAGCGTAACGTTGCTTTCGTTAAATAAATAAAATATTCATCATTACATAGGAATTCATTTATTTATTAAGTACTTAATTGCACACAAAGTGCAAAGATATACAAAATATAGACGAAGTAAAAGACGAGCTTAACTACCGAAATTTCTTCCAGCGAATCCAAAAAATGAAGCTGTGAAAATAAAATGGAAGGCATCGTGTACAAAAAGCAACTAAAACATTAATATAATAATTAAGTACGTAAAAATAAAATAAGTACAATTATTATTGAAAACATATGAGTTTGTTATTGTGTTACTTGTTTCATGTTGGAAGACCCAATCATAAAACAATATTGTATTATTCCAGCCGATATAAGTGGACAATATTGATACTTATTCCATTTTACCGAACCACAGCATATTGATAATCTTCAGAAGGGTAGATAAATCTCCTAATACCTTACCTATTTCGATAAGGCACCCACTGATTGAACACTTAAGCCTCTATTCGATTACAAATGGTTCCACCAATTTCTTCTTATTTATAGAAACCTACTCTATGGATTTTGTAATATTTTCGTAGTCCATTGAAATATTATTTTACAAAGGTTTCTTAAACTTAGCCAGGACAGTGTCGTAGCAGAAGAATGAGTTAAAAGATACGTCTATCAATCATAATTTGAAATTTGTGATACGTGTCTCATAACTACCACTACTACTCGTACTAGCGGCACGCTTTAATGATCAGTATGACACATTACAGTGTGATGTGAATTACATTTTATGATATTGGAAGGCAAACAAGCACATAAATTGTCTAATGGTAAGAATTTCACGCCACCTAAGCACATCTGGGATGGTAATGGTGCGCTACCAACTTGAGGTCGAGGTGTTAAGCATCGAGCAAAAGCTCGTCTGTTTAGAGCTACCTGGCAGGTAGATGGTCTATTCTGCAAAGGAAAGTCCGGTATGGACGACGTCTGTTATATACTAAAAGTGAAGGGGAGAGTGGGGTTCGAAGTTCCGATTTTAGAGTAGGGCACAATATTACTGAAATGTACTGACTGTAATTCGTGATTCTTTTATAAATAGAGGCAGAAATTATTCTGGTTTCAAGTAGTATAGTTAAAATCATAAATAATCCTAATGTAATAGGGAAAAGATATTTTTCTGTAGAAAGTCAACAAGGAACAACTCGCCCCACGATGGGACGATGATGTTCTTTCTTTGAGACAAGTTGTTCCGCTGTCAACTTCTCACATAAAATATACATTATTAATGGGATAGGTATACAAAAAGTAAATAAAGCACACGTAACTGTATGTTTAGGTACTGAAATCCAACCTAACTAATTGGTTTAAGGCTGTTGTAAAGGTTTCAAATATAAGCCAACTTTGAATAACTCAAATTATGTCATATTTATTAAAAAACTAAATCACTAAATAAAAATCTA
>NJDC01009846.1:8138-25996 GCA_002245475.1 Calephelis virginiensis
ATTTTATTAAAGAGAAAAATGTAAGTTTAGTAGAATGTTAGAAAATTTAAGATTTTGATGTTCGTAGTTCATTCGCGCATCATGCTTGTTGCCTTGTAACTTATAGTGAGGAGGATTTTATTAAAGAGAAAAATGTAAGTTTAGTAGAATGTTAGAAAATTTAAGATTTTGATGTTCGTAGTTCATTCGCGCATCACGCTTGTTGCCTTGTTACTTATAGTGAGGAGGTTTTTATCAAAGAGAAAAATGTAAGTTTAGTAGAATTTTAGAAAATTTAAGATTTTGATGTTCGTAGTTCATTCGCACATCGCGCTTGTTGCCTTGTTACTTATAGTGAGGAGGTTTTTATTAAAGAGAAAAATGTAAGTTTAGTAGAATGTTAGAAAATTTAAGATTTTGATGTTCGTAGTTCATTCGCACATCGCGCTTGTTGCCTTGTTACTTATAGTGAGGAGGTTTTTATCAAAGAGAAAAATGTAAGTTTAGTAGAATGTTAGAAAATTTAAGATTTTGATGTTCGTTGTTCATTCGCGCATCACGCTTGTTGCCTTGTTACTTCTAGTGAGGAGGTTTTTATCATAGAGAAAAATGTAAGTTTAGTAGAATGTTAGAAAATTTAAGATTTTGATGTTCTTAGTTCATTCGCGCATCGCGCTTGTTGCCTTGTTACTTCTAGTGAGGAGGTTTTTATCATAGAGAAAAATGTAAGTTTAGTAGAATGTTAGAAAATTTAAGATTTTGATGTTCGTAGTTCATTCGCGCATCACGCTTGTTGCCCTGTTACTTATAGTGAAAAGGTTTTTATTAAAGAGAAAAATGTAACTTTAGCAAAATGTTAGAACATTTAAGATTTTGATGTTCTTAGTTGAGACGGGACAACGTCTATCACGTCAGCAGGTAAATAATTAAGAGTAGTAAAACAGCAAAAACCAAATCCATATATTTCATTGAGTACCACGTCCTTTGGTAATTATTTTTTCAAACGATAGCAAATGTTTTCGAAATGGTAATCAATATCCTACTAGCAGTTTTCCTATTTTTTACTTATCTTATCCTTATCTACGGAGAAGTCGTCAAAATAAGTGAAAAAAATAGGCTCTACTGATAAATATAAATCAAAAACCACTAGTCGGGTCATGATAAAATAATAATAAACGCGGAGGTATGACCTACCTATATTTTTTAGAAAACTATGGAAATTGGTTGGCTATTGGCTGAGTAATTGAATCGAATAACAAATATACAACAAAAACGACGGGTTGCACTCCGGGAGTGCCGGCAGAAGTGAAAACTTGAATATTAACATTGTGCATTTTTGATATTTTGGAATTGGTAAGGGAATAATTTAGCAGGAATTGCTTTAATTATTGTCAGTATGAGAGTAGTATCATTTATGTGGTAGAATACAATATCCATTTTTTGCGCTATCGTACACAAACATGACAACACGTATATTCGCGTAAGCGCCCTGCGCCGTCTTATGAATTTTCGTCTTACGAAATTTCAAGTCACGTGTCCTGACGCGAGTTTAGAAGTTTTTAGCCATTCCAAAAAAAGTGCGCAACGCCGCTAAAGAAGTTTTCACGTCAAAAAATAAACAGCTTAAAAAAATAACATACACAATCATCAAAAAATCGTAAAAACTATATAAAATAATTGCATATTTGATACTGAATTCAAGGACCGCTATTTACGTTTTGATGTAATGTTTTTGGTATGCGGTTCATTATATTATATGTTTATTATTGTATTTTTTAAAATATTACTATTATATTACAATTTAAATTATTGTGGGAGGCAGGTAAGCTTGCGGACAAACCAATTTAAGGTTTTTGCAAAGCTTTTTGTTAAACAATTGGATATTATTTTATTAAATAAATGGAAAAAAAAGATATCTATCAGTGTGCGTCCGCAATTCCAATCCGGTGGTAGCTTAAAAAAATGTCGACGCTCACTAATACCACTTGTGTGGTTCATGTGAATTAAGTTTTTTCTGATTCTGATTCAGTCAAATTTTGATGTAAAACTAGACAACACGTAAGTCAAAGACGTAACAATAAAATAATAATCTATATATACAAAAATCAATTGCTGTTCGTTAGTCTCGCTAAAAATCGAAAACGGCTGAATAGATTTGGCTAATTTTGGTTTTTAATTATTTATTCAAGTCCAGGGAAGGTTTAAAATATAATAAAAAGGGAAACACTGCGAGAAAACTAGGAAAAAAAAATTTCATTTATCTCACACAAACGAACTTGAAACGAAGTTCGCCGGGACAGCTAGTCGTAATACAAAGTTACTTAATAACTCGCATAGATCTTATGCAAGTATTTGTTACTACATTCAAGGATTTGTTAATATTTTCATTTTGGCGAAAAAGCGACATTATGTCAAAACTATAAAAAAAGTCAGATAAATATAGATATATATAAAATTGTGGTTATTTGATGCCGAACTCAAGCTGCAAGGACCGCATGTTTCTGTTTTTGTGTCCTTCAACAGCCTCCCTTTCAGGGTGGATGACCTCCAATTCACTCTGCGTTGTTATTTGGGTTATCCGGCCAAGGCCGAACTACATTATTGAGGAAATGCCTTACGCACACATTCATAAATAGAAAATTGTAGAACTAAGTTATTTTTATTATGGTAACATTTTGTATCGCAACATTTAAACGGCCTCTGTAGTCGAGCACTCTTGTGTTAGACTTGACTTCATGAAATCCCGGGTTCGATACCCTGGTCTGGCAACAAAATAAAAGTTTTTTTCAATTTTCTAATATAAACAAAGTTATTCGAGTGATCGGTTGGCCATAGGCTTGCCACCTATCACATTATGGGACTTGGTGTCTTCGTCTATCGTGGTCGACCTAGTTGACCTGGTTGCACCACTGCCTACCTCTTCTCGCATAAGGGCTTGAAAACATTTTTTTCGATATCCAATTTTCATAATCGACAGAAAATGTTTCTTATTCTCGATTATCGCTTTCAGATACCAAGGCAAGAAGATTTGGAATACAGAGAAGAAATTTCTTCTCTGTATTCAAAATCAGACGAGCACTAAAGTCACTGACGTTACAGATTGAAGAAAACCTTTTGGTAAAAAAATAACCATGAAGATTTAGTCCTGGTCCCCTGTGTATAATAGACCATATGCCTTTCTGCCTGGCAGAGACCAGGCAAGCATAGGTTTGAATGTGTTATTAGTCATTATTAGACCACTTGGACTGGTGGTATAATGCTGGTAGTAATTTGACTGAATAGGATCCACAGCCTTACCTATTCGTGCCGCAACAATGACAATATTATTTTCCGGTCCAGTACCTGGTACCCTACCTGGTAGCCGATAGACTTGCACAATAGGCCTAACAATCCGGCCACAAGTCAACGCCGCACCTACAATATCTATGGTGTTAGCTCTTTCGTTGGTTTATCACAAAAAAAGCAATGATTAATTTTAAAATCATTAATGATTAATATTAATACTAAATCATGTATGTACACCTAGTCTACGCTTATGTTTGTTTCTGTTTTTCCTTTTCACGGGTCAGCTGGTAGAAATCTCTGTTGCTGGAGATAAGCTCGCCCGTTTATTATCTTTATGTGCGTCCGTAAATAATTTCTAGAAAAACTTTGAATAGGGCCTCGATTAGTATCTTTATGATTATTATTATTAAATTAACACTTTTGCGAATAACTGTATTTTTGAAGCTCGGTCGTCCAGAGCCCTTAGCATGAGATTTAAGCTGGAGAATATAATATAATATTATATAAGTGATTGTTACTATACTGATAGATGTGTACATAACGTCCGCGGAAGTTTGCGGCTGACAAAAACATCCCGTGCGCCAGATATCTTTCGTACTATTAGCATAATTCCATCTTAAGCCTTTTCAAATTTACTATACTTGCTAGAGTGTCAGTAAATTGTTTCTATAAAAACTATGAATAGCGCCACGATTGGTATTTTGTAACAAACACAACTATTTTTTTTACTTAAAGCGCTTTAGATTTCTGTACATAAATTACTGAACTCATGGTAGAAGATTAGTTGATATATTATTATGAGTTTAAGATTTGGTTTAATTGTGGATTAAAACTGTAGAAAACAGCAAATTTGAGCAAAATATAGCTAAGTAATGTTATGTGGGTATATAAAAACCTTTACAAGAATTTCGACAAAGTTTAAAGTGAGAAAACATTTCACTGCGAACATGAATTGAAAATCCCGAGCACGCGTAAAATGTTAAGTTTAAAATATCTTAAACTTTTTTTATAAAAATTAGATTATCTGAGTAGGCGAACTTCGTATCGCTTAATAGTAACAGTTTCCTATGTCAAAAAATTTAAGTTTTTTCTATTTTCCCTACATTTTTCCGGTTTTTTCTCTTCATTAGAACTTTTTCCTGACAGGAAGTGACATACCGAAAAAATAACAAAGAACATTGGTCCATCCGTTCAGGCGTAATGTGAAGATCAAGGGAAAAGGGAATTTATTTTTAATTTTTATATATAACATCAAAATTAATACGTTGTTTACTTGTCAATACAAGTTTCAATCTGATGATTGATAAATTATTCATTATTATCAGGTGGTATGATGGTGATGATCACGCTCTTTATAATTAGTTAATGAATGCCGTAAAGGGATAAGTAATGTAGCACAGACTGATACAGACATCTTTCTGAAATACACCTTTACAATAGTGACTTGTGTTGCATCAAAAGTACCTACGTAACATACCAACTGTAATGTGTAATGTAGTGTATGTGTAATGTGTAATATAGTGGATAAGTTTAATGAAACACAAAAGTTTTAGTAGTCTGACCGAGTTAAATGATGATGACACTGTGTACATATTTATTTTTATATTAAATACTATATTGTGTTGTATATCCGAACAAATCACTTGAACCGACATAACCACAAGTATTAAAAAGTATTTTCACGCCTGTATTTCCATAAAGGTAGGCAGATTATCCAAAAATACTACTTTGTTCCACAATGTGGTAGGTTGAAAATCTATCTCTATCCAGGCATTTACACAATCCCGGGCAACATTATTTTTTTTTACCAGAAACCATAAGTGTTAATAAAGTACTTATTTATTTGTGATATGAAATATATGTGTCAAAGATACTAAGAATATATAAATGCCTCATATGAATGCCAAAATATATTTAATAACACTCAGATTTAAAAACACAAAATTACATACAAATGTTTGTTAATGTGACGATTAGTAGAACCTTCTGTGTGGCTTAAACTCATGTACTGCTTGTTTCAAGTAAGCGTAAAATTTAATATGGCGCATTGGCAAATGTTCAATTTCCTAGGCTTCCTACTAGACTCGAGTCTAAAAATATACCAGTCACGTGCATTTGTACGTGGAGTACGGAGAGAAACTACATTATAATATTTAATATTTGCCTCACAAAGGGATAGTCTTCAGGACAAAAGTAATTTCAAAATGAAAAATTTGCAATCATAATTAATAATGGCGTTATCTATTATTTATACATATAAAAAGTCGTTTTAATGGGAATGTGAAAATTTGTCATGTGCTAGTGGAACAAGTCAGCGTAGTTTTAGTTTGCCGGATAGAACAGAAGAAAGGAACATAAATATTTTTGCGGAAATGAGTTTGCTAGCTATCCGCATAACCGGAACATGACAACGACGACTGACTGACTGACTTTCTTGCGATAGGAATATAATTGGTAGGTCACTGGTACCAATCCGTTAGGACTGTTGCAAGTCCCTATCACTTTGCCTGACTGACTGTACTTCTTGAATAATCTAGAAATTTAAAACTAGATTATTTTTGTGGCCAAAACACATGTACGTTGCAAATGTTTATTGTAGTAATATATTACTTTTGGCACTTACGTGGATCTTTTATTTATTTTAGTAAGGTTGATGTTATAGTTTGTTTTTCAAAGTTTTTTTTTATATTAGATCTAAATTTATAATGACTTATGGTATAAAATATGTTGTTCTTAAATCTGGACATAAAGTGTATATCCTATTTTAGATATGCGGTGAGTATATTAATAAAAATAAGCTCTTTCCTGTGGACTATAAGACGTCAATTGTTATGAAAATAATTTTCATCACAATTATAAAAATTTTGTATAAAACTTGAACAATAGTTTACTGTAATCAGAAAATATAGTACTGAAATTCATAATTAACAAATTTAACAAAAGAAACAACCCGCTATTTCATGTAAAAGAATGAAAATTCCAGTTATTTCAGCAAGAGACTGAAATTCATTCTAAACGATTACATTTTTAATTAAATCTAATAATTTTAATACTCTTGATTTCCTCGTGGCTACATTGTTTTGTTCTAGTTAAACTTCCTTAACTGATAATAACTCAATTAACTGGTACAATTATTATTAATAACAAAATTAGCCTTGCAACATCGTCGACTTTAGGTTTCAGAACATTTCTATATAATATAAAGAGATACTAAAAGTACCCGAACATCAGTTAATCAATCATTAGGTACTTGTAGTGTGTGTTTCCATTCAGTGCAATGATTCTTATTTTTTGAATTTTTTAGTTTAAATTTAGCTTGCATTTAAATTAAAATTTGAAATAATTAAGCGCAGTAAAACTGCAAAAACGAACCAATTCATTTCCCTTTTTTCGAAAGTTAGCAAATGCTTCTTCTGCTTCTAACAGGGTGCTGATTATGTATTTCAGTTCCAACTCAAAATGGAAAAGTGTACATCAAATGACGTCATTTGTGTTTACTATCTCTGTTGGTCACTGGAGACAGCAGATATAAAACACGTCATTTGACAGCTATTTGATGTACACTTTTCCATTTTAGTTGGCAACTGAGATACATTATCAGCCCCTTGGTCCCACATATTTTTTTTAACATCCTACTAGCCGTTTTTGAGTTACACTTAATACGATTGCATAATTTTTTCACGAATCTTGACGACATCATTGATGACACTCCAACTCAAAAACCACTAGCCGGATCATGGTACAAATAATATGATACCACCTCGGAATCATAACCTATTTCTCTAAAAAATAATTAATAAAGTCAGTTGGTGATTAGCGGAGCGATCGCGTAACAAACATTAAAAAACCTTTTGAGATTAAGAACCTTCTTCTTTTTTTTGAGTTGGTTAAAAAGAAATGAGTTTCTGTCGGTAGGTACTATTAACTCATTTTGTCGTGTTGGTTCTGGCACAGAAAAGGGTCCCTGGCACAAATATATATGTGTAAAGCCGTTGTTATCTGTAGTCGAGTTTTGGTAAGACCGCCCTTTTACTGTTGTTATCTGTAGTCGAGTTTTGGTAAGACCGCCCTTTTACTGTTGTTATCTGTAGTAGAGTTTTGGTAAGACCGCCCTTTTACTGTTGTTATCTGTAGTCGAGTTTTGGTAAGACCGCCCTTTTACTGTTGTTATCTGTAGTCGAGTTTTGGTAAGACCGCCCTTTTACTGTTGTTATCTGTAGTCGTGTTTCACTTTTAGAGTGTATGGTAGGTAAGTCCTTACGCATGAGATCTTTGGTATTTATAGCCAACATAAACACTATGGCAAGCACTATGGTTAAGGTGGAAAAAGTATGTAAAAAAGAAGATACCTTTTTAATTTTTATACACGTCCATATTCCCGAAGAGGTACTACCAGGGCACCCACGATTAGGCGAGAAACGGACAATACGATAGGTATTTAATTTTGCAGATTTTTGTAGAGTTAACTAGGTAAACTTGGGCAATTCAAGAATATTTAAGGCGCTGTGTTGGGCTTTCGGGACAACACTTTTAGTGACTTTAACTATAGATACTATTGAAACACAACAAAGTTTCCACGTTCTTGTAACCTGTAGTTCTGTATATTCGGATATTATGTTGAGCCTCTTTTTAAAAGAGTTCATTATGGGTGCTCTAATAGCTAGTTCTGTAAGTCTATTCCACTTTTGAAGGATAATGAACGTGAAGGAAGCCACACAGATTTTTCAGAATCGTGAAGTTTTATGAAAAAAGTGCCTTTTAGATCATAATCGTGTCAGATTTAAGTGACGAGGATATTTATTGCATTTAATGCAAAGATATTTTGTAGCTTATATGCTTTATAATGGCCATAGACAATTTTGTACGTCTATCAAGCATACCCTTCGTTTTTCGATTCTTTGTCCATAATTCGACAGAAAATAATTAATTCTATAAAAAAACATTGAAATTTGTAAACTCAAATATTTTATCAAATTTTAACTCATAATTCATAATAACGAATGTCATAAGCAACGTAGATTTTACATCATGTATCTTTGCAGAAATATATTTGTAAGTGCGTTGTAAATTATGTGGGTGTTGGAGGAAAGACCGGTTGTCCATCGCCACCTCTACCGACACGTCACTGACGACGGCATAAGTTACAAGTTCTTTTATGAATTTTATTTTCATGATAATTTAAAGAAATGATTAGTGTTAGAAATTCAAGAATATTCTTGGAGGCAAGAAGGCAGACGAATTTCTAGAAGTCAAGATTTTTCCCGTGTTGATCCGAACTCCTTTGTAGAATAGACCATCTGCCTTACCTATTTCTGCCGCCATAATGTCATTGATTGCCATTGAAGTGTTCCGGTTCGAAGGGTAAGGTAGTCGGTAAACTTACTTTTGCTCGAGGTCTAACATATCGACCTCAGGTTTGCAACGCACCATTGCCACCTTTGGTGTCTAGGCGGCGTGAATTGCTGACCATCAGAAACTCCGTCTGCTTGTTTGCCTTCCAATATCATAAAAAATACAGGTTGCTTATAGACACCGGAAGTGGTAGTGAATAACCTATCTGTAACTGGATTGTTAGGGCTCATGCGTGAATATGTTTACTGGCTATCTGCTTTTCGTTCTGGAACACAACAATAAGGAACACTGACGTTACGACTAATCTAGGTTACAGGCTCTATCATCTCGTTATCGTTAAACTGCAAACGGTGTGCAAATTTGATTGAAATTGGTTAAGTAGTTTAGGACTACATCGCGGACAAACGACGTGATACGTAATTTATGTATATCAAGATTTCTGCAGACTTTTAATCTGTTCCTCTAAACACGTTGATTAAAAACGTCACGAGATATCCGGACTAATCTGACATGTCTAAAATGTTTTATTTCGTTTCTTTTTGTTTCATTGGAAAAGATAGCATACAGTTATAGTAAGTTTAGCAACTCAGCAGATTTATCACCAGTATATCCTATTACATAAATTAACCCAGACAAGTGGCGCTTAAAATATTATAATATTTAACTCGAGAGTACACAAACGCAGTCTAATCGCTTTCGCTTCTGTTTAGTCTGTGGTTATTGTGTTGGTCCGGGCTCTTTTGCAGAATAAACCATCTGCCTTCCTGCTAGGCAACTCGCAGCATGCCTAAAAGACGAGCATAGGCTTATCGTCACTAAAGCCGTGACATCTGACTAGGTGGTACATTTTCGCAACGACTCGTCCGGATTGGTACCAACGCCTTACCTATTCCTGTCGCTTTAACGTCAGTGCTTGCTATTGACAAGTTCCGGTTCGGAGGATAAGGTAGCTGGTAAACTTACTTGGCTCGAAACCTAACATTTAGGTTCGCTACGCACCATTACCACCTTTGGTGTCTCTAGGCGACGTGAATTTCTTACTACCAGAATATCAGTTTGCTTGTTTGCCTTCCGATATCATAAAAATAAAATAAAATATCATTATTATTATGTTACATTTATGTTATTTTTAGTATGATTTTGTACACCAGGCCTATGCATATTCCATTTATTGTTTTTCTTTAACGGGTTGGCTAGAAGAAATTTCATTCAATAGAGATAAGCTCGCCCTTTGTACTACGTGTATTTTAGTCTTACGTTTTTCTGTAATTTCTGTTGAGTACAATAAAGAGTTAATAATAATAAAATTTCTCAAAACTAAAGGAAACAAAAGAGATAATCAACTATGTTATCTACGAGTTTAGATATCGTGAATTATTAAAAACCGATAGCATCACCTTTGAAGCGAAAAAAGTGGTTATGGAAGTTTAGAATAAAGTATTTGTATTTACGAATGGCCTTGTCCTAAATTTAATAGTTATTTATTAACTATTATTGATTTTCAATGTCCTAGTTTTTACACATTGATTTTCAGTTCAAGGTTTTTTTGACATTTTCTTTGTTGTGTTAAATGCAGCTATTAACCACCGACCCATCCCAAATCTGCAGGTCCAGTCGACCCATTTAATTTCTTTTGATTTCTTTCTTTTTTAGAAAGATATAAGATATCATAAATCTTACTGAAGTAGAAAGAAAATTAAAATTAGTTAAATAGTTCGGTGATAACTGCAAATTTGCGACAGGTTGGTGATTAATAGCTGCATTTATATAACATAGAGTTTTATGATTATCGGCCAGACCGATACTACTTAGTTTACGCATAATGTCAGTGCTTGTTATTGTTATGTTCCAGGCTTATCCTAGGCACCAAAGATGTCATAGATATGGGGTCTATCTAAAATAGTGGTAAGGCCTTTTGCATGCGTCAACCAAAGCAAACCAGAAGTAAAACCGTTAGAAACTCGTGTCATAGAACATCTCTGTCCATACTGCGCCGCATTTAAGATGCAAGCATAGGTTCATAATCAAAAAAACCGTAGAGGCAAAGTCCTGTGCAGTAACTTCCTAGGGTAGAGACCCTATTCCTGCCAGCGGCGTTATGACAGTGTTTGGAACTGGCGTGTTTCTGGTTGGAGGGCGCCTTATCCCGCAGACTACTGTAAAATTTGACAATATTATTTTACTTAATTTGTTTTTGTGTCGCCTCTGTGGTCTAGCGGTCCTGGTGTTGGACTTGACTTTATGAGGTCCCGGGTTCGATTCCTGGGTAGAGCAACAGAAGGAAAGTGTGGTTTTTCCTATTGTATTGGATGTGTGCCCGGTTAGCGCAAGGCTTGCCACCTATCACATTGTGGAACTTAATGGCTTCGGCTAATCGTGGGTGCCCTTGTTGTGCCTCTGCCTACAACTTCGAGAAAATGGGCGTGAAGATACTTTACTTTTTAAATATAAGTATTTTAAGTTACTCGTTACTATATCACCTAAGAGCTAAGAGATTAGCCGGAACAAATAGAAAAATTCTAAAAATTTTATTTTCGGAACGTGTAAACCGTATATACGCATTCACATGCATGTACCTAGTAAAAGACAGTTATTTTAATTTCTATAAATTTTGAAGAAAGAAAAAATTTTGCTCCAGACAGGATTTGAACCTGTAACCTTTCATCTCAAGTTATTTTAATAATACCAATAGACAATTTTATTTTCGTATAAAGTATAGATAATCCTCGGCCAATATACTATCTGAGGCTTTATACCTAGTCTACGGTTGTCTTTTTTTCCATAGGAAAATCCGTGTTAGACCATTAAAAACGTAAACTGGGGAGAACTGACAAGCGGCATAAGAAATAATATGTATTTTGAACTCAATTTGAAGGATAAATAAATAATACTACCTATACATATTCATAAACATATCAAACTGAATTTAAACAAAGAAAAATATTGCATTTGGACATATTCTGACGCACTGTACCATTCTAATAATATTTAATGTGAATGCTTTTTAACGAAAACATTTGGCAAACTCGCCAAACACTAAAGTGATTTTATGTACGGTGATTGGCAACGCACACGCTAGAACACGTGCTCGAGTTAATATCGAATCCATAAACATTTTTATTTTAAACCTAGATGCATTAAAATGTCTCGATGGTTGAGGGGTTAGCGACAGTTGTTGCTATCACTCTTTTGCAAGATCGATTCCCGGCTGTTTTTGAGATGACGGCGAACAAGTACTCGCTTACTTGATGGTAAGAAACAACATATAGACGATTGAGATGTTTTACGTCGCTGTCCCGTGACCGGCTACCCTACCTACTGGATCGGAACATAGCACTGTCATTATGGTGGCAGGAATAGGTAAGGCGGTGGATCTCTACCTGGAGAAGTTGCAGCAAGGCACTCTACCTCCAGTGGTCTTGTAGGTGATGACCTAAGAAGAACCTTTACTTACTCTTACGAGCTGTTTGCCAGTAAACGGTCTATTCTAAACAGGAGACCACAGAAGACCCGAACAGGAGAAATACAAACAGTTGTCTTTAACTCTTTGCACTTTGAAGATGTTTGAGAACAATAAAACTAGGTAGGTTAATAATTCGTTTCTGGAAACCATTTTATCCGATTTATACGCAAAAAAGAATGAAGTTTATTTTTTTGGTGTTGCTAATCCAATCGTAAATAGTTACATCAAAATCCTACCAATAGCGGGCCTTCACTTATAGCATAGTATCTTCATGCCCATCCCCGAAGAGGTAGGCAGAGGCGCCCACGACTAGCGGAAGGCACTAAGTCCCACAATGTGATAGGAGGCAAGCCTATCGCCAACCGGGCACATATCCAATCCGCTCGGGTTTTTTTTTATTACAAAATTGGAAAAACCAAATTTTCTATTTGTTGCCCGACCCGGGAATCGAACCCGGATCCTCAGGCAGTCAAGTCCAACAACTGAACCGCTAGATTAAGAGGCAATACTTGTAGTAAAAATAGGTTCAATTTATCAGACAAGCGAATCTGCGGGTAAATGTAAATATTTTTAAGACACTAAAATAGCACGAGTTGTTTATGTTTAAATTTAGCCCGTGAAATTTGCTCATGTCACTGACGTCGGCTGTTACGATAGGATGAAAAATTGTAGTTGAATCACTGTCATCAAACATTGGCATTAGCAGAGTATGACATCAGCTCATAAGCAATGTCCTATGTCTATGGTTTCTATGGGCCACGGTTATCTCGTTCTATCAGGGGCTCTGCTATGAACGCTTATTGCAGCATTGTTTTCATGTTGCTAAATATCCACGTATCATCATCATCATTATCATCAGCCTGCGGACGTCCACTGCTGGACACAGGCCTCCCCAAAGAGCGCCACGAGTCAGTCACTCAGCTTCCAGTCACGGTCAGCTGCTTGTATCCGCGATTTTGACTAGATTATTAAAAAGAAATGAAATGAAAATGAGAGAGACGACTCCCCCCAAGAGAGACGTGTGCTTGTAAGCTGTCTTACCATACAATATTAAAAAAAAAAATAAAATAAAAAAAAAATAAAAAAAAAACCCGACAAAACAATCTTGATCATTATCACATAAGTAAATACTCGTATTAAAATTTAGCAGTGATATTTAAAAACGCACTTTCAGTTTTAACCCCCCACGGAAAGAGAGAGGCGTAATAAGTTTGACGTGTCTATGGTTGGCCGTCTATGGCATTATAGCTTTTGAACGGATGGATCGATTTCTATGCGGTTTTTTTAAAGCTGACGTGATCGAGATGATTCTTAACTGCATTAGGTACTCATAGAAGTTTACGGGGATTTATTGAACTTTTTTGATACTATTTATCCTTTATTACGTTTAAATTTGTGTTCAAAGATGACCTTAATGCCGGTTAGGATTTCCTGTTAGTTTTTTTTGCCTAACGATGACAGATAAAAAAACCGATATGTATTCCTATTATATATAAGCAACGTGTATATCTTACCGTCAGGTAATATGTCTGCTTGTTTGTCTTTGACTGAAACTGACTAACTTATCTGTATTTTATATTAAAAATGAAAATTTGCAAATGCCAAAATACAACGATCACAAGTTGCGGCTACACTAGAGTACAGAAAATAGAAAGTAATACCAGGGGTTCGTTGACCTTACATTTGTATAACACATGACGTTTTGAAAGACCTGTGTTGGAGCAAAAGTAGTAGCGACTTTTATTGAGAGTGTTTGGAAATATCTAGATCTAGAGCTTAACACTAAATAAATAATTATTCACAGACAAAAATTGACCTATATGAAATCAGGAATCACCCTTTGCATAGGACAGCGATTCACCTATAACATCTGTGGTGTTTATAAGCCACGGTTGTCTCCTACCAAACACTAGAAATCTACCATACAGCTCTTCCGAAGAGCTATGTGGTAGATTTCTGTTTCATCACATAAATAAAAGATTACTATCTTTCAACAGTACTAACACATAGACCGCCTCGGAGTTGACACCGATCATAAAAGAGACTCAGGTTCGATTCTCAATAGCAGTAGCCGTTTACGTGATGATAATTAATATATGTAATTATGTATGAATGCAGTTCGACGTGTTAGAATTATTGAATGAATACCATAATACCGTAAGCATAGTAAGAAAGACAACAGTTAGACACCAAACATTATGAACATAATAAGACTAATGGTGGTAGTATACCGTGCTGCAGCTCATTTGGATAGGGATCCACTACCTTATCGACTTCTGACGCCATAATGACAATGTCACGTTCCGGCCAGGAGGGTAGATTAGCCGTCAGACTTGCCCGATAATTGGCCAAACACCTAGGACTCTGGACAGCGACCTACTACAACTTTATTGGTGTATATAGTCCAATCTGAGCTTGTTCGCTATCTTATAACATAAAAAAACTTTCCTGGGTGCAAACATGGAACATGACAATGGCGAGTGTTGAATTTACGACAATAGGTCGTGGCAAGGATTCATCAGCTAGACTTATTGACTGATCTAGTATTCCATAGACATACAATAAGTTTGTTACATTCCTATTTCCTTACTTCGTTTACTTCACGTCAAAAATGTTTACAATATTTTACCGTAACAAAATAAACCACGTGTAAGCATGAATACTTATTTGGCAGACTTCACCGTACATAATCGGTCTTATTAATAATAGACTAAAGTACTTCAAGCTTCAACCTGGTATTTGGTCTTAACGAAACTGTGAAACAGACTATAATATTAACTTTACACTTACTTTAGCCTTTGTTTATCAATATGGCAGAATATGGGACATCTATATGTAACGCACAAGGCCGTATTTAATAATACTAATGTAATAATGTATCCATTAGATATTGTCACAATCATTGCCAAAAATTAAATTCTACTTCGACAAAAGAATATACTTTTATGATTATATCAATAATTAAACAATCTTATTTGCGCAGGATTAAGTTCTCAGACTAGTTTCACGATACACCAATAATGTCTTTGGTACATATAAGTGTCGTGTTTTTTATCCATTCTCTTCATATCGCTTCAGTGGTATAAGGTTCTATTCCTGAGTCGGACAACAAAAGAAATTGAAAATTTGTACTTATTTTAATTTTCTGATAAAAATAACGTTGGCCGGTATTGGATATCTGCTCGTTTGGCGATAGGCTTATCACCTATCACATTGTAGGACTTAGTGTCTTTGGCTAGTCGTGGGTACCTTGGTTGTGCTCTCCCTAGTTCTTCGGAGATAGGGGTGTGAAGATACAACATCATCTTCATATATGAAAATCTATCTAGTTCCTAATAGAAAAACCCATATGTTTCCTTCCAATACAATAAAAACCCATCTGTTTGCATTTCTACACTACAAAACCCATCTACAAATTCCCATTTATTTAGCTTCCATTAGTATAAGAACCCATGTGTTTACCTTTCTCTACTATAAAGCACCCATCTCTTTACCGCGTTCTTCTGTAACTCAAGTTTCGTTAACACATTTAAGAGACTTATTAATACAAGACAAATTTGCCGTAAGGATCTGACGACCATATAACCCTATTTATACTAATCTGGTTATTCAGATCGGTTGGTTATTTGTGTAGTGCATTCCGTGCTGTTTGATGGTACAATTCTATAATGAATCGCCCGGGTTTGTACCACGTGTTATTCCTGCTGCCATAGCATTAGTACGCAATATTGTGATTCGCTTTGAAGGGTATAGTTAATCTTACGCACTCTAACCTCAGATAGAGACAAAAAGAGACATCTTCAGTGTCTTCAGGTGACGTGTATGACTTGGCATCAGGAAATACTTGTCTATAGTATATATTTCCAACATATGCATAAAATCTTGAAAGCGTATACCAAACAGTCCATATTGTATATTTATTTCTTTTATGGACAAAGTCGATATAAGGATATAGGGCAAATTAAATATGCATGGATTTCCTATGTCGTATGTAAAACAACTTTATTTATATTTAACTGTGCAATGTCCTTAGTCATTATAATGATACTTAACATAGGTATTGTATGACAATGACTCAAAGACTTTGATCACTGGTTCGTACTAGATTAATCACGAAAAATATTTTAATCGCTCGAAAGACACAAAACATGTTGTTGCTTACAAACTCACTCGTCATTGTCAGTACGGGTGAAATGAAGGTTTGATGGTAAATTTACTTACGAAGGACTACTACCTGCACACATCTGTCATCACATTCAGAAATCCAGGTTGCTTCTATCTTTTTTAATCCAACTGATTAAAAAAGATTTTAATCCAACGGAATAGAAAACACAGGGAGGGAAAATAAAGGAAATGGACCAATAAATAAACATAATGGGTGCGTGGACTTATGTACGAGCGTGAGAAGTTATGCTTGATTATGACATTAATACAAAAAAATCTATAACAAAAAAATACATAAATCGCATTTATATGAAACTAAAACACGCGTATGAATGAATAAACATGTTTCTAAACCAGGTAAGTTCATGATATTACTTTTGTGTGACAGATGCGCGAGCATCTTAAAATTTCAATCTTTTTTTCATTATTATCATTTTTCTATAACGCGTCTAAAGAAGTATATCTTAAAAAAATAAGATGTATTGTTGTTACTCGTTATCATTTCAAAAAATCTGCTATAAAAATAACTTAACTTACTAGCAAGCAATTTATTTTAAATATTCCAAGAATGTTATGCATTTTTTTATGCATTTCATATCGCTACTAATGTTGTAACCCTACAAATAATCTTAAGAGATGCCACAGTTTTGATTTAGTAAAAACAAGTTCATATTCGTACTAAACGTAGCTTCTTGACGGTGCATTCAAATTTACATTACTCACCAAGCAGACAGAGATAAATGTCGTTTATTGGCATTATAGTAGAATCATTAAAGAAATCGCGACTTAAAAATTTTGGCTTTATAGTATTATAATATCTATCTATTGTTGTTAGACATTTTTTAGAAAATACATTTTTAATCTAGTAAGTGTTTGATTAAAGTCAGATACCTATTTAACAAACACAAATAAGAGCTACCTATTATTATCTTTGTTTATCGTACGACGTATTTATTCGCTTACTGACCTATCTCATTTAACTTAATAGTAGGATTTGCAAAAGTTAAATCTACAACACGTTCCTATAACAAAATTGAAGAGTGATTCTGTACATTGAAGATGATTAAAAAAGTAGGTGCATTCAAATGAAAAGTGGGCAACAGAACATAGTTTTAGAGGTTTATATACCGACCGCGATTTACGCCAAATTTACTGATAGTAATGGATTGTTTATGTTGTTAATGTTTACTAACGGGGTTCCCATAGTAGAGAGGTAAAAGTCAAAATTTGGCTACAATTATGATATAAATTATTAACACGTATTACGATTTTATTCATTCTCTCTTTGCTTTGCATATTATTCCATATTTTTCCAAGTCGTAAGTGTTATAGTTTAGAAATTACAGACATAACAAAACTCAGCATAATGACCAAATACCTTGAAAAAACATTTGAATAGGTATACAAGTCATGTTATATGCAAGTCATGGTATACTAGTCGGACTTTTCTTTTCTTTCTTTCTTTAAGTATTGGCCTTCACATTAGTATTTTGCCATTGCTATTTGAAATTTGCTTCAAATTTTACATCAATTTTAACAAATTATAATTAGTCATCAGTCATAACTCATAAGTCGTCAGTTAGTCATGTCAGACTCTTGGGTAAAGCGATGGCCT
>NJDC01009849.1:0-17291 GCA_002245475.1 Calephelis virginiensis
TAAATGCCTTTAGGAGAGCAAAGAGCTCTATGTATGCGCGCGCGCAGCCTCTCTGTATTCCCACGCATTAGGTAACACTCGCATACGTCACACATTACTTACTTAATTTCACCGACTTTGTATATGTTGTTGTTATGAGATTGTATAGGCTTTATGAACATTAATATAATTCAAATAAATTGGCAGTTCCAGACATTAGTCTTCTACTTCTAAACTGAACTCTGAAACTCTGAAACTCTTCTGATTTGTGTAGGTGAATTTCAATATCCATTATATTAAAATACAGATGCACAATTTTTATTGAACATTCGTTAAACAGTGCACATCTTTATATTTTAATTGTAATGTGAAAGAGGTTTTATAGTATTAGAAGAATTTTTTTTAATATGTTTTTAACTCTGCCCACCGAAACAGATCATAGTAATGACAAACATTAACAATATGGCGGCAGAAAGACTTAAAAAAAGGAAAAAAAATCGAATGACCATGTGTTTTATAACAGCATTATCATGAAGAAACGAGTTTAAATTATTATTTTTTACAAAACAAATACCTGTCATATTTTCATGAAACCCCTCTATTTCATACATAATATGTATAATATATATTATACGAGTCTCCCAAAATATCTTATCGCTTCTGTGGTCTAGCGGTCCGGGTGTTGGACTTGACTGCATGAGGTCCCGGGTTCGAATCCCGGGTCGGCCAACAAAAAGAAAATTGGATTTTTCCAATTTTCTAAAAAAAAAAAAATGTTGGTCGGGATTGGAATTGTGCCCGGTTGGCGATGGGCTTGCCACCTATCACATTGTGGGACTTAGTATCTTCGTCTAGTCGTGGGTGCCTTGGTTGTACCTCTGCCTACCTCTTCGGGGATATGGGCGTGAATATACCAAAAAATCTTAAAATGCACAAAAATCTGAAAAAAAATGCTAATGTTTCCAGACTCAAGGAGCGATAGTTCCACACTGCATTGTACCACTGCCAAATTCAAACGGTGTACAACTTTTGTTATGTTACGACAACGAAGGTGTATATGTCAGTACGTATGGACGGGTTAGCAAAAATATTGTTTTACAGGTAAGTCTTATTTTCGTTTTTTTTACGATAATGGAAGGCATACAAGCAGATGGATTTGCTGGACCAAAGGTGGTAATGGTGCGTTGCCAACCTGAGGCCGGGATGCTAGACCTCGAGCAAACGTAAGTTTACTGGCTACCTTACCCTCCAAACCGGAACACGTCATGACGTTATGGCGGCAGGAATAGTTAAGGCGGTGGTACCTATCCGGGTGAGCCGCTGCGAAACCCTACCACCTCGTCAGATGTCACGGTGTTAGTGACGGTAGGCCTATGCCGGGCAGGAAAGCAGATGGTCTATTCCGCAAATGAGCCCGAACCAACACGGGGAATGTTCTAGGTGAGTATGCCTCCACCTAAACTTTCTATCTGGCGTGTGTCGGGTCATTACAATAAGCTTCTTCTTCTTTATTCAAAAAAATGTTATCTGGCAACACTGCTGTGTTTTCTCACAGAGAGAGATACGGCCCTGTATCGCCATTTATTTAAATGCAACAGGTAATAAGTTTTGTAATGTTATGGATAACAAGCAGGTGGCTCTCGTGGAGCTAAGAGACAACCGCTTAATATGGGAAAAATAGATGTTAATGCTGCGTTGCTACTTTATAGCTTGGATCTTAGGACGCGTGTGCAAATACCGGCTACCCTACACTCTAGTACAAAACACGACAATATTGAGCACTGAAACTATAATGGCAGGATTAGTAAGGCAATCGGAGCAAACTGCTGCAAAGCATTTTACTATGTCTGTGTCAATATCGCAAGATTTCACCTTAAATGTTTACAAATGTTAACAATATATTTGTTTGTGATAGGAGATTGAAAAAGCTCTCATGACTCTCGTGATAGTAAGAGATAACCGTGGCCTATATACACCATAGATGTTATAGGTATGTCGTATGTCGCTGACTAGTGGCCGAGTTGTTAGCCCAATTGTGCAAGTGGATAGACTTCGGGACCGAAGCATGACACTGTCTTTATGGCGGCAGGAATACTTAAGGCGATAGATCCCTACCCGGGCAAATTGCATCGCGGCACCCTTACAGTGGTCATGTTGATTAAACATTTGACCTTTGTTCGCCTCTTATGAGATGCCTGGCAGGAAGGTAGGTCTATTCCACCCAGGGAAACCTGACCAACACGGGGAAAAGTTGAAGCACTTAAGTGTTTCCAGTGGGGTGAAATGCCGACATCCGTCGCTTATATCGGAACTGGACAAATCATGGGCTGGGGAAACAAAGCGATCGAAATACGTTCCGTGGAAAGCGGACACCTGGACGGTGTGTTTATGCACAAAAAGGCCCAGCGATTGAAATTCCTCTGCGAGCGCAACGACAAAGTTTTCTTCTCGTCCGCGAAGGGAGGTTCATCCTGTCAAATTTATTTTATGACATTAAACAAACCGGGCATGGCCAACTGGTAGTTGACGAGCAAATCGAACGGTAGTTTTTCGATTCTGTGATTTATATATGGCCAAATAGTCACTCAGCCTGCAAGTCATGAATTTTTGGTCATTTGATATTCAAAGACTTGTGATAAACATATTAACATGTGCTCAAAAGACAATCCATATTTCGGTTAAAAGAAAAAGATATAATACCACGTGGGACATTTTGTACTGGATCATGTAATTTCAATACAAAGTATATATGTTAAGCAATAACCTATAGGATAAATGTTTTTATATTGACAATTATTAATAAGTTAATGCTGCTTAGGTTTTATGTTGCAATTGTTAAAATATAATTCAAATCAAACTTATCGACCATATAACGCCATATATTGTTTATAATTATAAGCTAGTGGATGAATTTATTATGTTTGCTATGTTATTACAGTTAGTTTCATATAGTATGATACAGGGTGGTCAAATAATAGAAACGTTTACATTCAATTGTTACAATTTTATTAACAATTACAATTATATTAATTAATACAAAACAAATAAAAGTCTAATTTTTAAAAAATGTTCCAAGTAGCTGCTACCAGTGGCTTTATCCCAATGTTATGTTAATTGTGAAAGTGGTTTTGAAAACAAAAAATCTTCGACCTCCTTCTTTTGTATTCTTTATAACTTGTTAACTTTCCAGTGATTTCCTTGTTACGTTATTTGAACGCAATCAAGTAATAGCTTTTAAATGATTAGGAAGAAAGTATACATATTTCTTTAATTTTATTACAATCGAGTAATATAAAAGAAAAGCGCTTATTTGGCATAAACGAGACTCAAAACTTGTGGTGTATGCAATACTAAAATCTACTACCGGAATCGGAACGCGGTCACACATTGAGAAGAACCGACGAAACTCGGCGGGCTTGCCTTTTTTTGCCTTATTTTAAAACATAGCATTAAAGTTTTACATATTATAACTATAAGAGACTGGTATCAATAGCAATCAACCCCAAACATTCTTAGCCGCTAAATATTCAGCTCTGTTTGAATTTTAATTTGGTATTTTTTTTATTTTATGGATCGAATTGACGTTTAGCGGTTTGGTGACGAA
This sequence comes from Calephelis virginiensis, assembly GCA_002245475.1. NCBI lineage: Eukaryota > Metazoa > Arthropoda > Insecta > Lepidoptera > Riodinidae > Calephelis > Calephelis virginiensis. The sequence goes on from NJDC01009849.1 coordinate 3,584, forward strand.
ATATACAGATGCTCTCGCATTTATAACATTCGTACAAATTTTACAATAATATCATTTATGTATGTGAGATTACACGTCTGTGAGTATGTGTGTATTTAATGTCCGCCTCGTACATGTGGAATTCCTTTAAAAAAACCCGTTTTGTAATTTCGTAACGAAATTTTCTCCCAAACAATTCCACTCAAATTCCGAATGTTTTTCGAAACGGAATTCCGTGAGAAATTTCTGTATGTATGTGCGGGCCTAAGTCTGAGATTTCCTATACGAATTTAAGTAGCACCATTTTATAGATAAAGCCAATTCTAGAAAGTAGGTAGATACGTCAATTATCTTACGAAGTAAGCAGAGTGCCATACATCACATTTTACAATCAACGCAGACTGCCTTGCTTCATCCACATTCATAACTAGATTGTAAATAATACATTGTTTAATATAGAATTTTTTTAGAAAAAAATATTGCAAATTAATGATTTTGGTTTAGAAGTTTTCTGTAGTCACCAGCGCTTATATGAATTAAGAATCGTCTTGCGCATAGTTTTAGGATTAATGCTAAACAGATTTTTTTTTAATCTGATATGTAGTTCAGAAAATAACAATTTTAAGCAGGAAACTATTTCACTAAGATATTTATTAAATTTGAATAATTTGTCACCCTAAGTTTCTAGATATTTGATCGCCTTGTCTATCACATGAACGTATGATAGACTGTACAAGAAACAGAGTACATTCATTATAATCTTAACAAATAAGTAATGTGAATCTATGACTAGTTCTTGCTGAAATCTTTTCACTTTAAAAATTGGCACCTAACTTTTTTTTGTATAATAAATATCACATTGTACTGCAATAATTTTATAGATGGATAAAAATCCTAAAAATTTTGTACTATTTATTATTTATTTGTTATGTACTATATTATTTACATGTATAAAGATGTAATTGTGCATATTGAAATCAAACTGACTTTTATTTTTAAATGTTTCCTGTGCAGATGTGGGATCCACAAAATGATTGATCACTCTTTAAGTTCACAATGAAAATAACACAATTTCACGTATAACTATTTCCAAGAGGCAAATGAAATGAGGGTCAGTGATAACAGCCGCAACACCAGAAATACATAACGTCTTGTTGCCTTATGAATTGTGCGTTAGGATCAATAAGCATAAAGGTGGTAGGTATGAAACTAAGCTTCGGAGCTATGTCAAACAAAATCTTAGCATAGATTTTGCATCTTCTATTCGCGTTGGTGGAACACAAAAATTTTATTCTCTAGGCAGAGCGCATGGTCACAATTCTATTGCGTTACAAAACACACAAGACGAAATTATTTAATACCAACAAAAATAACTGCATCGACAAGTCGATTGATTTTCGGACTTCCCTTTTGTATTGATGCCTGAGCGCACATCAACGACAAAGTGCACAAAACGACAGTCCATTTATCTTAAACCTGTCGCGATTGCAATGTGCGCTCATCCTTAGTTGAACTAGGTCGTCTTACGAGTACGCTTAGCCTTAAAACTCACGGTTTTTGCCCGAAACTGCGGTTTTATTTAAAAACTCACGAGACCGGAATTTTGCTCGGTCACAACCGTCGCGTTTGAAATTATCGCTCGCAAACTTGTACGATTCTACGGGTGGGCGACAGGAACCGCAAACAACCGCGTCGTGAAATGTGCTAGCACTTTTTGCATAATATAAATCGACATTCCACAGTACCTGCGGGCGCGGACAAAGATAGCTCCGTGAGTTGTTTGGCTTATTCTATGGTTACGTAGAACCTGAGTCGCGTTATTTGAGTTGAGCCATTTATACTGTTCAATGCAAGTCCTATTTGTGGTGTGTCAAGCGTATGAACTGATGTTACGTTCGACGGACAGTCTAACCGAATTTCGGTAGAGCGTACATAGCGTGACTCAAATCATGTCTTAAAATTAAGTTTTTTTTTATGATAATGGAAGGCAAACAAGCAGACGGATTTCCTAATGGTAAGAAATTCACGCCGCCTAGAGACAAGAGGTGGTAATGGTCAGTACTATAATTGTTCTGTGGTAATGGTGCGTTGCCAACTTGAGGCTGGGATATAATATGAGGCTACCTTACCCTCCGAACCGGAACACATCAACGACAAGCATTGGACGTTATAGTGGCAGGAATAGGTAGGGCGGTGGTACCAATTCAGGCCAGTCGCTGCGCAAATCAACCACCTAGTAGGATGTCACGGTGTTAGTGACGGTAAGATGCAGATTGTCTGTTCTGCAAAGGGGTCCGGACCAATACGGGGTATTTGCTACATTCTTAAATGCAAAACTGAAAATTACAAAAATACATTAAAACAATTTTTTAAATATTCAACAAGTTGTATCAAAAACTTCCAATTATGTCAACATTAATTTTATTAACTTCCTATTACAAAGGAAGCTATTGGTTAATAAAGTTTCTTAATACTATTTTTTTCAAGTACATTATAGAGTAGGCAGAGAATATTTATTACATGTCACAATCCTTGCAGACCTGCATAGCTTCCTCAACATTCAACAATCTTTTCATATTCTTGAAACCACTCTGGAAAGTAAACTTAGGTCTCCTCGGATACCAACATCACTCCACATACACATTCTAGGCCACATTCTTAATGAGAAATTAGGAACAAAATAGGTATGTATAGAATCAATGTATGCCTGGTGCTACATATGACTACATATGAATAGTCTTCTGTCAAAAACATATAATCAAACAAAGAGTATAATAATATCCTATACTGTAATCAAAATAATAATCTTATTTGTAATGCAAATTTTTATTATTTGTAATATTCTTATTTGTAGGTAATGCAAAATGCAAAATTAAAATTATTAATAAAAAAGAATTATAATTTAAATATATAAATTTAAATTATAATTATATTTTATTATTAAAAACTTTTTTGTAAGACTGTCCTAAATGTTAAAAAGATTTATTTATTTCCTCCCCCCTATAATAAGGGCTTTTCACAGGCTGCGAATAATGTCAGATATAAATGTAATATAAAACTGCAAACTATGTGTTCCTACAATAATAACATCCAATTTGTTGACTCTATTGTTTTCATTAAAATTAAGCACTCGCAGACCGAAGACTTTATTTTTATCTTTATTATCTTGGCAAGTATTATAAAAAACAAATACCAAATACGCTACGTTTTTTTATTTTTAATCCAGTCAATTTGTTGGCTAAATCAACAGCTTCTATTGAGCAGTCTAGTTGTATTTTAATTGAAACTTTGGATGTTATCCTCAATCATTTAAATTAAGTTTGGAGACAATAGAGTCAACCTCTTGCAATATTCCAAGTAATCACAGTTGCCAATTCGAGAATGTACCAAATTACATTACAAATAACTCTAAAACTGTAATAAAATTAGTAGATATTCTCAACTGAACTTAGTACACCAAAATATTCAAGGTTTTTTGAGTAAAGAATAAGAATTGGAGTTATACTATAATATTGATGGGTTATGTCTTAGTGAACACTGGTTAAAAGTGTAATAGGTAGCTCATTCAATAGGAAAACTATAGTGTAACTATAACTTAGGTAGTGCCTTTATTTAAATCAGATGACACTTCAGACCCTACAAATGACCTACTTCAGTTCTGCCTACACTTAGTAAAATATTTGAAAAATTAACACTTAATCAGATATTAAATCACTTCAATGTAAACAAATTGTTACATAATAAACAGTTTGGGTTTACCAAAGGTTGCTCAACCATTATTAGTGGAATTATTAAAAATGTATTTCAAGCCTGGGAGAACTCGCATGATGCATAAGATGTATTCTGTGATCTCTTTAAGGCTTTCGACTGTATTCATCATGATACATTAATCAGGAAAATACTTTATCACAGACTTGAGAACAAAGCTAAAAAGCTTTTTTTTAAGAACAAAGCTCCTGATGTACTACATACATACTTGAACAATAGGGTACAGAGGGTTAAAATAAATGGTAAAACTTCTTGGGGTTCTGCACGCAATGTGCACAACTACCCCTTAAACGGTTCATGTGAATAAAGATTTATCTGATTCTGCTAGAATAAATAAATAAAAATGTCATAGTATAACGTTTGAAGCTACAGTACTCTGATGCTTGTCTACCAATTCTATGACTGTTTATTTAGTGACGGGAAAAGTAAGATTCATACTGCTAGGTAAAATAACTTGTGATGGAGAATGTTTGCCAAATCTGCATATTAATAGGAAATAAAATTAGACAGCATGTATAAAACATTTTTAAGCTTCATGTCCATAATTCATTTGGCTGAATAATTGCAATGTTGATGTATTATAGGGCAACAAGACTGATCCACTCAAAACATATCCAAAATGAAATGAGATGACCTCGAGCACTAAGTTTTTGATCACAAACAAAACAATTTCTTGAATATTCAGTACTTCAAGAAAATAACCCAGATTTTGAAAAGTATTCAGTTTCATCTTTTGACATTGGTACTAACATTAATCCAGGAACAGGTGGTTGCATTTCCAGATCTCTCAAGTTATTTACTTTTAATTTAAGATTGCTTCGTAACTTATTGATTTCTATACTTAGTTGCTTTTGATCTGCTTCTAATAATGCCTTTGAATTATCTAAAGTTTGTTTAACAAGTACAGAACCAACTGTGACCCAACACTTTGTTTGTCCTGATTTCGACAATTCCCGTAATGCTTCGCGATTTTGATTACGTCGTTTATCCAACATAACTATTTCACGCTTGTCGGCCAATATCTCTTCAGCGAGTTTTTCTACTGATGTAAGGTATTTTAAAACCTTCGCTTGATCTTCCATGGTGTTTTGGTCGTAATAACTGAAACTCACCTACTAAAAACATATGAGACGTAAATCATTTATAAATAAAAAAAACAATATATTAATTATTTTGCTTTAATTCGGCGATAAAATCAAAGAGTACCTATATAAATAGTACGTAATAAGAAGCGGGACTTCCATAGATACATAGCAAACACGAATTTGCTTAAAGTTTACCAGTGTTGCCAACAGCTAAACGGGCTTCCCACCAGATTCATGTTTTAAAACCACCAGAAAACCACTTACAAGAAACGGTCCTACTGTCTTCTATATCCATAACCACCAAATTTTCCACTAAAAGTTTGTGTTTCGAAATGATAAACTGATAAGTTATTAAATAATAAAGTAAAAAGAACTATTTTAAAGCAAGGTTTTGATTGAGTCAAGATGCTAGACTAGCTTTACATCATTCTATGCTCAGTCTAACTTTATGGAATCTATACTAATAATAAAGAGGAAAGAGATAGAGAAATCTGTCATCTATACTATTATAAAAGAGGAAAGATATGTTTGTTTGTTCGTATTGAACAGGCTCCGAAACTATTGCACCGATTTGAAAAGTTCTTCCACCATTAGAAGCCTACATTATCCCTGATGAGCTTGGGCTATGTTTATAACTAGAAAAAATTTGGAATCCCTACTCAAACGGCAATAATGTAACACAAGGTGTAAGAAAGTTAGCTACAAAATTTATTTTATTGCATGCGCTGCAGAAATTATACATATGACAGTACAAAAAGATGTTCTACAAATTACAATATTAAAGAACAAATTAAAATCTATAATACAAAAAAGTTCGCGACACCAACGGCAAGCATTGGACGTTATGGCGGCAGGAATAGGTAAAGTGGTAGTATCAATCCGGGCGAGTCGCTGCGAAACTCCACCACCTAGAAATATTATATTACCTATTATACTTACGGCAACACAACTACTTTTATACATTTTGAAAGGCGATAAAAATAGTGACCATATTCGGACCATGTTTTCCATACATTTATCCTTATCCAAATAGATAGTTTCATATTCAAGACTGTTTCAATGCCTTGAGATTACTCATTGAATTATTCAAATCAAACACTCCATTGAAAAGGAAGCAAACGAGCAAGGGGTCACCTGATGGAAAGTGATCATATCCGCCCACGGACATCCGCAACACCAGGAGTATCACAGATGCGTTGCCGACCTTTAAGGAATGAGTACGCTCTTTTTTTTAAGGTTACTAAGTCATAATCGTTTGGGAATTCTATTTTTTTTTTCTAATTTTCTAATTCTAAATCCCTCGGTAACTAATTCCATAAAGATGTTATACGGTGTAAAAAATGTATTCGGAATCGCACAGTTGTAGATCGCCACGCATCGATATGATGGGCATGATACCTTAAGCTCTGATGCGATGTCCGAAGGTGGAAATCAGCGGCTGGAATTAAACCAAACAGCTCCTCAGAGCATTCCCCATGATAGATGATGAGAGACCCAACATCTCTACGCAACGCTAAGAAATCAAGCCGATTGGTAATTGCCCGGTCATTGATAATTCGAATTGCCCTAAGTTGAATGCCGTCAAACGGGAGGAGCTGGTACTGTGGAGCCCCTGCCCAGAGTTGAGAACAGTGCTCCATATGAGGCCGAATTTGCGCTTTATATAGCTGTAAGCGATGGGTCGGTTTGAAATACTGTCTCGCTTTACTGAACACACCAAATTTTTTAGAGGCTATTTTAGCCTTCTCCTCCAGATGACCACGAAATTGAACATTGGTCGAAATGCCAACGCTGTGTATACCAATGCAAGCTGTGGCAGAAAGGGAAACGCTCTCAAATCGAGGAAATGCGACAAGGGGAGCCTTTTTAGCGGAAAACGCGCAAACTTGTGTCTTGTTAGGGTTAAATTGCACCAGATTCTGCCAGCCCTAAAACGAAATTTCAGACAAAAGATTGTCAGTTTTAGACACAAGTTGGTTCCGGCTCTCGATGAAATTTTCCCGCGATATATTACGTCGGCCAAAGTATAAGGCTTCCCCAGTAGTGTCGTCTGCATAGCAATGAGTGTCACTAATTTGCAACATGTTATTGGTATGCAGAAGCAACAAAGTAGGAGAAATCATGCAGCCTTGGGGAACACTAGCATTGACAGGTTTGGACTCCGAGCACACACCGTCAACAACGACCTTGATGCTACGCCCCGTCAAAGAATAAAGATTTGATTGTTTGTTTGTATTGGATCCGAAACTACAATATTGATTTTAAAAAAATTGTCATTACGAGCCAAACATTACTCCTGGTGAACATAAGCTACGTCATTTCTCGGAAAAAATCGAAATTTGTTCACACAATTCAAATTTGTTCACACAATAGATAAATATTGACTTTGGTTTGTTCATTCCTTAGCAAAGAATTTGAGTAAGTTGTAATCTTTATATCTAGAAAGATTAAACACTCATAAGTTGCGCACGGTGTTAAAACAAGAAATATATTTTTTTAATATTTATATGTAAGTAACATGCCGTGCCGGCAGAAATGAAAACTTGAATATTAACGTTGTCCATTTTTGATATTTTGGAATGGTTAGGGAATAATTTTGCACGAATTGCTTAATTAACAGTATGAAAGTACTATCATTTATGTGGTAGAATACAATATTCATTTATTACGCAAGCGCCCTGCGCCGTCTAAACGAAACATATATTAAGGCATATATTTTCGCTGCGCCGTAGAAAGAGAGGGGATACTTTCTCTCAAACGCCGCGCCAGCTGTTTACTCTTCATCCGTCTTACGAATTTTCGATCAGGTCACGTATTGAGAAGCGCAGTTAAAAAGAAAAAAGTACGCAACGCCGCTAAAGAAGTTTTCACTTCCAAAGAAGGTAATTAGAAAGTGAATATAAAATTAATATCATGTGTATGTAGGTATTTACTAGACGAGCTCGTACCAAACGGAACACGCGCCCAAATATGTGTGGATACGGTAACCATAACTGTGCCACAATCGTTTAACCCCTCATTAAAATCCGACGCTACACAAGTATCACAGTGCCAACTGGTGAACTATCACTCCCACATACACCAAACAACTGTTACCATTTGCCACAATGTTAACCAAAGTTATATTAGAGAGAGTAGAGTAAACCATAAACTAACACCGGTTCGACTAAAAATGTGTAACCTCAGCTTAAAAAAACTGAACATCGTTTTAGCGGATTAGTCTTGCCTAAAAATAAGCCGAAATATAAAACAAAGTAAAACGAGTAAGTTTCGCTGGCGAATATTTGTGTTCAATGTCGAATGATTTTGTTAAGGATTGTTTGTAAATAAATGAGACTCAATTTCACTAAACCACTAAAAAAAACCACCAGCCTCTAAAAGCAATATTTCGCCACTAATAGGGGTGTGAAAACCACCAGTTTTAGTGGAAAATCCACTAAGTTGGCAGCACTGAAGTTTACTTGAAAAAGTATAACCAGTATAATTTGAAAGTAAGTCTAAAGCATTGACCTCTAAGTATATGGACATGAAATAGTTACCAAAAAAGCCTGCCGCTGGCTACTTTGGCTGGCTACTAAATATGGCTGCCATTTGACATTACTAAGGCTGTCCAGAAAACGTACAGTATCGATATCGATACATCATCCATCATCTTAAAATCAAAAATTTTCAATAAACCTATTCTTACGATAGTTACGTTGTCAACGATAAACACACACTATCGCACACCTTTTGATGTGCTTTAGGCAAACTCCAAAAATAATAAAACACAATACAGTCAACTTTTAAAAAGTATGATCAATCAGCATCCTCCCAGTTCTTTCATTAGGTCCTTGTCAAGGTATTCACTATAATATTTATTGCGTCTATAGGTCACGGTTCTATTTTATCATCGCCATGTGCTTGTCCGCACTCTTATTACGTATCATAGCAATTTTCGATTTCGACAAAATTTGGTATAGTGATTGTTTTAGACACTTTAAAGAAACATATCTAAATAATATTATCACGCTGGCAAAGCCGCGGGCAACAGTACAAAACAAAGTTTGATCCAACATTCAGTTGGCACTGAAATAGGAAAATGAAATGAAATAACACAAAAATATTTAATTGCAGAATATGCAAGAACATAACATTAATATAAAATACATTAAAAATAAAACTTAACGCATTTAACATTTGTACAATTACTCTAGATGCTGATTCTTTTAAAATAATAAAAAGGGAATATCTTTAACATAAATACAATCGGATGAGAAAATCAGACATGATACATCTGTGTAATAATAAAATACAAATTATAACAACTAAACCAAAGTAACTCTTCTGCTAACTTATAAATGTTACATTATTCATTTAGTTTATATTTTATTCATTTCTAAACAAAACCATTTTATTGAAATATTGACTATATGACTTTATATATGACTTTATCATTAGTTTGAAGTCCATGATACCTAAATCTTAAATCAATAAAAATTTTAATAACACTTTTAATAAGCAGTAATCTATGTGTAAAATTATAATCAGACTGATAAACTAACCAAAATACTTTCTCCATCTCATAAAAATCACAACTTAAATATATATAGATAATATATTTCCGGTTTTGGTTTGTTGATAAAATGTAATTTTAGCAGTTTTTCAGTTTTTTCTATTATACCATATATATCATTCGATGCATATTTGACACCACCTCGGGATTTTATGTTAATCAAACTATTAATGTTTTCTTCTCCAAGTGATAATGACACGAATAAACCACAATGAATAGTTTGCAATATTTTTATTTTGTTACAAAACCTGCAACATACTCCAACACACTATGTCTATATACATTAACATCCGCTCCTAAAATACACTCAAGGTATAAATCGTATAGATTACTGTCGTCTTCATCGACGTCGACAAACCCTTTTCTTTCTGTTAATTCGTTTAGGCTGTCAATTGGAATTTTACTAGAACAAGTCAAAATGTTGACTTGCTCTAATGGAATACAATTCCCAGCTCCGTTATCCTTGATTTCAGCGCTAATAAGTAGTTTTTTGTATGCTGCACGGAATTGTATGGCGTTTGGATTATTGTTGAAACCTGTAGTTAACGATAGACCGTGATTGATATTTTCAGTGGCAATGGTATACATTTTTATCTTGTCCAAATATTCTTTTCTGGGAACGTAAAATAAAATATCGATAATTGTAATAGTATACTTCACTATAAAAATTGAACTCTAAATATGGATTCTTGGCAAGCATGACAACTGTCATGACGTCAATTTAAATCGACGCCAAAATAAGCATAACAAAAATGTCGTTATCTCTTTCGGCGTACATAATATCAACATTTGTTAAAAAGATACAAAGAGATGTTATATGTCGATTCCAACGGTATTTATACAACTAAATTTGCTATATAACATTGTAGCACTTCTTTATATATTCCTATTTCTATGGTCTAAAGGCATTCAGATATAAGGCAACTAGTGTCATATGATTTGGGCGAATAAAAAACATAGCAAACTTATTTTTTTTATTTTTGGATATGAAAGTTGCACTGAACTGGATAAAATTTTAAAGAATTCAACCATATTTCAACCACAGAACAACTATACACAGACCGCAGACTAGTAAGAGAACTACACGTTATGCAACTATAGTACAGTCTAACGAAATTAAAAACAAAAAAAACTTTGCATGGAAAATAATGGGATATTGTTATCTCACTCCCTCTTTGCGGTTTCAGTTTTCCTCAAAGACAATTATGTCCTTTGAACATGTAGTTCTCTTTCTAATCGTACTTGGCAAAACACGCCGTCACAATGAAGATTGGTTTGATGAAAATGTTGAAGCTCTGCAGGCGGCTTTCGACAAACATCGGGATCTCTTGCGACAGCACGGAAGACGACAAGGAAGCGTTGCAGCGATCAAAGCTAGTGACCAGGAATTACGCAAGCTGTCTCGCCAGGCCAAAGACAAGTGGTGGCAGGACAAAGCAATTCACATGCAATTGCTGTTTGACACTAACCAACTCGGGGAGTTCCACGGTGAGGTACGTAGGCTGACTGGTATATTCTACTATGCAAGGGAGCCTTTAAGGTCTCTAGACGGTAGACACCTGTTAACTAGCAGGGAGAATGTACTAAAGCGCTGGGCGGAGCACTTCAATACTCTGCTCAATGTGGATCGCTCAACTGATCTGCAAGCCATCAGCTTAATGCCTCAACTCCCTCTTGTTCTTGAGTTGGACGAGCCTCTATTGCTTGATGAGGTTGTTACTGCCATCAGACAGCAGCAAAATCAAAAAGCGGTTGGCATTGACCTTATACCGGGAGAGCTGAATAAATACTTCTAATACGTTTTTTTGGTCTGTGGCAACCCCAACTGACAGTTCGTATAAAAGTGTCTCTTAATATTTAATAGTTTTTAGAATCATCAAACCACAGAACAATATTACTCACAGAGAAGAATTGTATCTACATATACAATAAATGCAACCATAGCCTTACACAGCTACGAGACAGTGGCGCCCCGTAGGTATATCAAGCAAAAACTACTAGGAACGGGGTTTTTTTATATTTAATATTTAATTACTTTTTAATTTGTTGATAAAAAAAAACAAATCGCCACCAAAATTTAAAAAACATAAAATCCTTTATTCAACTTATAAAAAACACTTATAAACGCAAAAGGTACAAAAACATTACAATAATTAGAAATTTTAGGGGCAACTCAATTTTATATCAAATAAGGGAATTATATCATGCATAGAAAATAATAAGCAAAACAGAAATTGTTTTTTTAACATTTTAATTCTAAATTTTTTACATTTCATCAATAGTTGTTTTTGATGCAAATGCAAGAAAACAGTAAGAATAGGTTAAGAAAACTGTTATAAATCACATTCATGTCTTCATTTGGCATTTTTTTTAAATCGTTTACGGACATTTGAAACAAAATTCACCAATTTCACCATTTTTTAAAATCACTAGCAAGTTAACCTAAAAAGTTTCCAAAAGTAACTTTAATACGTCGAATGTCCTTTTTTAAAAATATAAACACTTTAGACCAGTAAAAACACCGTAATCTTTAAATTGGAATGATGCGGCGGAATCACAACTCACTTAACACAAAATATCGTCACGAATCAATTAATGTATTTATAATAATGGCGGCTTCGGATTTCTAACAAACTCGCAGGCCAGTGTGACCGGTTATTTCATATAAATATTAAGAAAAATCAGCAATTCCCTAATTAATTGATAAATGAGCTATTTATTAAAATATAACGTATATATTATAAATAGCAATATTTTAATAACACTTGTATATATATTATTTTTTTGGTAGTGCAGCCTATATCAGCACACACACATGCAAACATTTTGTATGTGTTAAGTGCGAAAATACGTCTATACGAGAAACAGGAGCCTGCATCAAACCATCAGAGTTTTGGCGCCATCGTGAATGAAGATGGTCGTATTTTTTTCACAATTACTGAATTTAGTGTAAAATATGAGTAAAATTGGTTAATTTAGGTGGGAATTAGTTCGATTTTGGTCAGTGAAAGTGCACTAATGAAATAATCATGAAGAAATTAGTGTATCGTGAATTTCCTCGCTGCCGCCAAATCTCATAAACGAGCTTGTGTAACGAAACCACCGCATAAAGTTACATATTAATACAGTGTTCTATCGAGTTTAATAAGTGGGAAATTGGTAAAATATTGGTCCAACTATTCAGCTGTCAAACTAAAAAAGGAGGGAAATTTGGCAAAGTATATTTTATGACTTCTCTTAAATAGTTATATCACCAAAACTGTGAGTATTTTATAACGTCATCGACCATACATCCCTATAGACGCCGCATATAAGGCAACACGGTTCTGTCAACACATAAGTGTAATTGTTCTAATGTAGCTTATTTCTTAAAAAGATATGAACAGTATCGACCAGGTTTGTGACCTGTAAACATTGCCGCGTTATTGTATAAAAAAATAAAAAAACAGATATAAAATGACTGTTTGTTCAATTAAATGTTAGGTACGGTAAAGTCAGCCGCACTTCAAATTACCAAAAAGATGGTACAACTTTTCGTAGGTTAATTAAAAATAATAACGTTCATAATTACATTTTGAATTATTTGATGTGTATCGGAGTTCATCATATACTGGTCAGTCACTGTTCGATGCGTGTTTATATCCCTTTCTTACACATGTGATTTTCAAGCTATCACTTTCGTTTGCATACAGCTAGTGATGGACTAATGTGCAAATCTATTTTATCAATATTTTTATTTATCTATCCCGAATAGGATACCGGTCTTGTACCAGTATTGTATGTAGGTATTTATGTATTTTGTCAATAAATTTAAGCACTGACAGAAACAATAAAAAACTTCTTACTCTGTGTACTTTTGAGTTGACCTCTGGATAGTTACTCTTTTTCATGTGAGAAGTCAGCGAACAAGCTCACGGCTCTCTTGATGTTAACATATAATCATGGCCTATAGACACCATTGCTGTTACAGGTGTGTTACTGTCCTATGGTCGGAATGAAAGCCTATTGTGCAAATCTACTGGCTTCCCTACCCTCTGAATCGGATTGTGACACTATCATTATCGCGGCAGGAATGGGTAAGGCGGTGGATAACTATCCAGGGAAGTTTACCTGTGCTCGCCTCTTACGAGGCACCTGGCTGAGCGGCAGGCGATCTATTTAAGTCAGCGGACCTGTACCAACACGATGGAAAACTGAACTTCTGCGGTAGAGGGTGCTGTTATTTGTCATTAAATAACTCTTAAAAAGTTGAGCCGATTTTATTGAACTCTTTTAAGTGCATTAGGTGGTTATCTGGGCGATATAATTCAAGACTGGTTCC
>NJDC01009854.1:0-22921 GCA_002245475.1 Calephelis virginiensis
TAGGAACACGAAAAGTAAGCAAGAAAAGCATGGCAGGCACTGTGTAGTGGAGTGCTATGAAGCAAATCCCCGGTTAAGGATCCAACGCTTTACCTATTTTTTTTATGATATTGGAAGGCAAACAAGCAGACGGATTTCCTGATGGTAAGAAATTCACTCCGCCTAGAGACACCAAAGGTGGTAATGGTGTGATGCCAACATGATGTTAGGCCTCAAGCAAAAGTAAGTTTACCGGCTACCTTAACCTCCGAACCGGAACACGTCATGACGTTATGGCGGCAGGAATAGGTAAGGCGGTGGTACCAATCCGGGCGAGTCGCTGCGAAACTCTGCCACCTAGTCAAATGTCACGGTGCTAGTGACGATAAGCCTATGCTCGCCTTTTACGAGCTGCCTGGCAAGAAGGCAGATGGTCTATTCTGCAAAGGAGCCCGGACCAACACGGGGAAACAATTCCTACCGCCATAATGATTGACATGTTCCATTCTGGAGAGTAAGGTAGCCGGTAACTCGCACAATAGGCCTTCCGTCACGGCCTCAGCAACAGCAACGCCCTTTTTTCTGTCAACTACTAAGATCAACCCTAATCTATCATTGCAATACTCTACGAGCTACTGACACCAATCAATGCATCGCAGTATGTAGTGTCGTCGCAGTATTCTACCAACGACTGTTGCTAATCCGGATGTATCGTAACAGTACTTTACCAGTTACTTAAACTAATCACGGAACAAACGCTTCGGTGTGAAATATGCTACAAAAAGAATACGGAACTGACGATAAGAAGAAGTTACGGAGGAACTGCTGCCTGCTGCTTGCTATCTGGTGCTTGCTGTCTGGTGCCTGCTACCTGGTGCCTGCTGCCTGGTACCCGCTCCTCGGTGGTGGACCCGACGACCCTGAACCGGCGGTAGCTGCCCCGCCGGTGTACTTCTCTGGCCACCTCCCCAGCTGCCCTCTTCTAATGCTGGTCCTGGCTGCTGAGGGAAGGTGCCAAGGGGACCCCTACTCCAGCCGCTGAGGCCTATAGCAGCAGTCATCCGTGCTCCCCTCCGTGCTCCGCTCCGTGCTCCGTCGACAATTCTTAGAGCCACCGACGTATCCTACGCCCTACCTTTTTCTTGTTGTTTAGCCGGCAGAAACTTTATAGTGTACAGTGCACAGACATTTACTGAGACTTTTATTTTAATTTTAAATATAGTGTTATTCCGCTTAGATTTTCATTTTAAACTCCCATATTATCAGGATTCTCCCTCATACACCTCACAGCCAAACTTAAGCAAGTTTGACTGTTTGTTTGTTCATTTACTGGCTTTCCCTACTAACAGCCAAACTTAAACAAGTTGACTGTTTGTTTGTTTGTTCATTTACTGGCTTTCCCTACTAACAGCCAAACTTAAGCAAGTTTGACTGTTTGTTTGTTTATTTTTCTGTTAACATAGTGGTGGGTGGTAGCTAAGCTACCCCCACTACGTTACTCTGTGCTCGTCTGACTTCGTGCACTTGAAATTTAAAATTATTTCTTTATAAATAATAGTATTAGTTACTCGTACTGCATCTGCAACCTACCAGTGAAAGTGTAGTTAAACAGAATGACAAAATGAATACAAAATGTTATTTTTGTACGAGCTGTGCCAGCGACATCCTTCGCTTGAAATTTCACAGAAAAGTCTTAAATAAAAGTAGCCAAAGTTACTCATTAATACATCGACTATTTCTAAGTGAAAGTCCCGTCGACATCGGTTCAGCCATTTTAGAGATAGTCAAAAAACAGACAGACAGTCAAAAATTGTAAAAAATGGAATTTTGATTGATAGATGGTATGCCATATTCAGGCGACCAGAACACCATACTTCCAACATCCAGCATGCAAAACTGGAAGAAATTTATTATTTATTTAGTTGGTATGCTATAACATCAATTGTTAATATAATTCTTAGCTATAAGTAGAGCATGAAAACTCATTGAAGATTTTCACAACTTGAAAACAACATTCAAAGTAAAATTGTAATATTGCATCATTTTTTCAGGAGACCAAAGAAACTTACAATAACATTGTCCTAAAAGCGGATCGACTTAAAGTGTGGACACCTCGTATAAAGCCTTGGTGGAAACGAACTCCAACATCAGAAGTCATCATCCTTAATGATGGTACGAATTGTAATGATTTGGTAATAAGAAAATAATGTTATATCACAAATTATTTAGCTACTGTCTGATACAATACTTTGTATGTAATCAATAAAGTAAAAAATATATTAACAGTTATAAGTACTGTATTTTTGTGCTAAATAATAGGAAGAATATAAAATTAGATTCTTTAGACTAATCTTCAAAAGTTAGAATTTATAGTATTATAACTTTTTTATAAGATACCGAACACGCTGGTGGCTCTACCGTTAGTAAGATATATCCGTTAACTACAAACAACATAGACGTTATTGGGGCGTCAGTATCTAATGGCCGGCATCCCTTTTTATATGTTTGTTATTATATTGTTTATGATATTTGTTATATTTATGTTAAATATTTTACAGGGAAATTCTGATAGGACTTAGGTTTCTCTCGTTAAAATAACTAAGAATCGTTTATAGAATGAGTTTTTTTTTGTTTTTGAAGTGAAAACTTCTTTAACGGCGTTGCGCACTTTTTTTGGAATGGGTAAAAACTTCTAAACTCGCGTCAGATCGTTAAACGTAAGACGGCGCACTGACGGTGCGATATCTAAAATAAAACGTAGATTCATTGCTGTTTTTGTATTGCTTAGAAATTTCCAAAGAGTATAGGATGCGCAATGGATAATACACCGCAATATACCTACCATTATATTTTCACAGATAGCAGATACGTATAATATCAACAGACATTGCTCTATTTGTTCCATCTTGAAAATAAGCTTTATGTGTAGACGAGCTATGTTCAATGTACAGATAATATGACGACGCTCCTAGCCGTCACATGGTCTTATTTTAGCGTGTTTTTGTCCAGCCAAACGCAGTTATTGATATGGAAATAATGTTTGTGCATAAATGATAGTACTTTCATACTGATAATTAAAGCAATTCGTGCAAAATTATTCCCTAACCATTCTAAAATTTAAAAATGCACAACGTTAACATTCAAGTTTTCCCTTCTGCCGGCACTCCCGGAGTGCAACCCGTCTCTTTTTTTCTTTTGGATTTTATGTTATTTTATCCCTCGATTGTTTTCAGAATTTTTTTTATTTAAATTCTACTCTATTTCATTGTCACGGTTGGGTCACCCTAAAACAAATAAAAATACCATATCAGTCGGTTTTTTTCATGTTGAATATTTTGCAATTCCATAGTCAACAAATAAAATATTTTCTTAAAATCTGAATTTAAAATTGCAGAAAAAAACCAATTCTCTATGTTTTTTTTGTTCACAGTTTCAGTTAACATGTGGATGGGTGAATTAGTTGCAGTTATAGGTCCTAGGTGAGTGAAATTTCTGAAAATAATTGTGATGTAATATTTAGGGATGGAAGACAAACATGTGAATTTTCTTCCTTATGAAACATTGACACTAAAGACTATTTCCAAATATTATCAACCAAACTTTTCTGTCCTGCTAACATAAACTGTCTTTATAAGAATACAGCCGACACGAACTTCGTATCGCTTGATATTAGCAGCTATAAACAGTTTCTATGGAATAAAGTTGTTTAAAGTATTGTTTTTCCCATTTTATCTCTTCATAAAAACCTTCTCCTGACACTAACCAAGTAAAAGTCAAGTATCTTCACGCCAATATCCCCGAAGTGGTAGGCAGAGGCACAACCAGGATACCCACGACTAGCCGAAGAATACTAAGTCCCTAAATGTGATAGGTGGCAAGCCTATCGCCAACCGGGCACAAATCCCATCCCGAGCAACATATGTTTATTAGAATTTTTTTTTTATTGCCTTTTATTTAACTTTTTTAACTCATGCAGTCAAGTCCAGGCGTGATACGATGACCACGCGAAATGGAGATTCATTTATAAGATAGTATTTACGTCGGCATAATGTAGTCATTTAGATTACTGGATTATTCAACTAATTACAATACCTACCTACCTACCTACTCTACAACTCTATCTATAAGCTTCTTGCTACAACCTCACTAGTCTTCTCTACTATCTACTGAGGTTGCAGAATAAATTAACTTGAACTTTAGTACAGTACTACCATTTAAATTATGCGCTTCGGCTTTACACTTTTTACTCTTTTTACAATTAATACTTTATTTTCAAATTGGCTGACCTTATCTAAATTAAAGCGAAATGGTTAATTATGTGTAATAACAACTCTATATATCTTTAAAATACATTCGGATTTCCGAAGCTTGACGAAAATAGCCGAAGCGCATAATTTAAATAGTACTACTGTGCACCCATCGTTAACTTCAGACGATAATCTGTCAATTTTCGAAAGAATCGGAAGATTCCTGTTTTAAATAGAGCTGGGCAAAAACTACTTTTTTAGGAAACGAAACGAAACAGTTTTCAGATTACATAAAACAGTTTCAAAAAACATTTTTTTTAAAAACATTTTTTTAACATAGTATAAAAGAGGCACTGTGTGCATAAAACCAACTTACCTTCGTCCTTTACTCAGGGTAAGGACTGGCAGAATAAAGTCCGGGTTCCTTTGTAGAATAGACCATCTGCCTTCCTGCCAGGCAGATCGTAAAAGACGAGCATAGAGATTTAACGTCACTAACACCGTGACATCTGATTAGGTGGTAGAGTTTTACAGCGACTCACCCGTATTGGTACCAGCGCCTTCCCTACTGCTGCCACCATATCGTCAGTGCTTGCCGTTGATCCTATTCGGAGGATAAGGTAGCTTGGACAGGACCAACATGTCAAGCAGCCATTGAATTTACTCGAAGCCATCACGGCCTCAGGTTGGCAACCCACAATTACAACGTTGGCGTCTCTAGGCGGCGAGAATTTCTTACCATCATCAAATCCGTCTGCTTGTTTGCCTTCCGATATCATAAAAAATGACAAAAAGTATAAGTTATAAGAAAAGACAGTAAGTAATGGAACGTGCCATTCAACTTTTAAATATATAAATGTTGAGCAGAATTGGTGTTGACAGACAGACGAGACAGACGCTGAAAGACCAAGGCCGTTTTGCCTTCATCATTTTATTTTTTAAGGACTTCGTTTTTAGACAGTTTTAAAATGAAAAAGGCATAACCATATTTTAGCAATACGTTTAGTTTACTTTAGGTTACAGAAATATTTTTTGCACTGCTCATAAAATATTTTTCAGTGTTGCCAGTTGAAAACATTTTTGTATAGTTCACCCTTCTCATGACACACTTTTTTTCTAGTGGAGCAGGTAAAACGACATTTCTCGTGTCATTGGCTGGTAAATGTACCTTGCCTTCCTCTGGGGAGTTAACGGTCAACGGGAAGAATATTAGAGATTTAGGCCACGGTGCTGTTGAAATCGTACCCCAATTCGACGTTTTTATGGACAGCTTGAATGTTATGGAGCACTTGGTATTTGTGGTTAGTAGCAATGTGAAATTAAGTTTTTTTTGTATTTTAAACTGGCTGTTTACCGCGATTTCGTCAGCTTAAAAATAGATTTTCATACAAACTTTCGTCCTCCGTTATACACACGACGTTATACGGAGGACGACGGTTTGTATGAAAAGATTATTTTTTTTTAAAGAACTATGGAGGCTGATTTTAATATATATATATGTTTGATCTCGGATCTACAACCATACACATATCAAATTTCAATAACATCAGTCCAGCGGATTAGCAGAAAACGCGTAACAGACGGACAGACTTTCTCGTTTATAATATTAAGTATGCGTATGCCCAAAATTCTTACATTCAAAGAATTGTTTAAATAGATTCAGAGCTGTTTTATGAGTAGGTACAAGAATGTGAAGACCCCATCGTGACTTTGTCTGCTGCTATAATTACACAAGGCAAACTTAATTAGGCTTGACATCTTGGCTTCATCATTAACAATCAGGATATTTGTCTGTTTGCTTACTTGATTGCTTGTTTGACGTAGTTTCAGAGTTTTTTTATGATATTGGAAGACAAACAAGCAGACGTATTCCCTGATGGTAAGAATTTCATGCCGCCTAGTGACACCAAAGGTGGTAATGGTGCGTTGCCAACCTAAGGCAAAAGTAAGTTTACCGGCTACCTTATCCTCCGAACCGGAATAGGATATGACGTTATAGCGGTAGGAATAGGTAAGACGGAGGTACGTAAGGCCGATCCGGTGGTAGTTTATAAAAATGTCGACGCGCACAAATACCACTTGTATGGTTCAAATTCACGCCAACTGTGGTAATAATGGTGCGTTGCCAACCTGAGGCCGGGATGTTAGGCCCTAGAGTAAAAGTAAGTTGATCTCATACTCCCAACCAGAACTCGTTATGGCAAGCACTGACGTTATGGCGGCAGGAATTTGTAAGGCGGTGGTACCAATCCGGGAGAGTGCGAAACTCTTCCCCCTTTTTTCATTACAAACTAAACAAACATACACGTTTTCTTTTTTTAAAGTGACCGCAATCATACATTTTTATATGTTATAAGACAGCAACAAACATACGATGGTAATAGTCACTTGTGGCCTATAGCAAAGTACTGTTCACTAATCTCTGCCTATAAGCATCATAGCTAGTACTTCGCTGTCCGGAGACTGAGATGTTAGGCCTATTTTGCAAGTCTACCGGCACTGTACTCTCCGGGCCGGAACTTAACATTGCCATAATGGCATATATCTTCGACAGTGGATATGATAAGCTCACCTTTCACATCATAGGTTTATCAGCAATCAGTACTAAAATCATCATTCACTACGAAAGCTATTTTTTTTAATAATTAATTTTAGTTCTAATTTTTATCAAAACTTAAGTCCTTTTAAATTGTTCATATTTCGCAGATAGAAATGAAACTAGGCAGTGTTAAAAATTTGAATAACCGACGAATAATGAAAACTATTTTACATGAATTGAAATTGGAAACGTTAAGGGATACTCCGATCGGAGCTCTTTCTGGTGGAGAAAGAAAGCTGCTCTCTTTGGCTTCTTCTGTAAGTAGTAACCTAATTTATAGTTTTTCCCCCATGTTGGGCCGGGCTCCTTTGCAGAATAGACCATCTGCCTTCCTGTACCAGGCAGGTCGTATAAGGCGAGCATAGGCTTACCGTCACTAGCACCGTGACATCCATCCTACTAGGTGGTAGAGTTTCGCAGCAACTAGCTCGGATTGGTACCACCACCTTACATATTCCTTATGCCATAATGCTTCTCGTTGACGTGTTCCGGTTTGGAGGGTAAGGTAGCCGGTAAACTTACTTTTGCTCGAGGCCTAACATCCAGGCCTCAGGTTTGCAACGCACCATTAACATATTTGGTGTCTCTAGGTGGCGTGAATTTCTTAAGCATCTTCACGCCCATATACCCGAAGGGATAGGCAGAGGCACAACCAGGGCACCCACGACTAGCCGAAGATACTAAGTCCCACAATGTAATAGGTAGCAAGCCTATCGCCAGCCGGGCACATTTCCAATTACCTGGCAACCCCGGGCTAATAAAAGGCAACTTCTGCGTATTCTATACGTCTTTTACTTTACTAGCAGTCCGTCTCAGCTTCGCTCGGGTGGACAAGCTTCTATGTTATTATACATAAAAACCTTCCTCTTGAATCTATCTAATAAAAAAACAGCACCAAAATCCGTTGTCTAGTTTTTAAGATGCATCGGGATAAACAGAGGAAAGCGACATTGTTTTTATTTTGCAGTGAAGTCAGAATAAAATTTTATTATCATCGTAATAAACATTTAATAAAAAAGTAACATTCTGTTCACGATTATTTAGACGACTTTTAGAATACTTAATTTTATTTTAAAATATAATCCATCCTACTATCAGCTTGGAGAAGGTCAACCAAGTCCGGATCTTAGACTATTTGATTGATTGGCCGTTTGAATTTAAATATACACGTTTGGTTTTAGAGATGAATGTTTCTTTATGTGCAATAATTTCAATAATTTTTAATAACTTTTTTTAAATATTTTTTTTTTAAATAATAATTTAATATATTTTTTTTTTAATTTCATTTATTTTAGTTGATTTTAAACCCACAAATACTAATATGTGATGAACCAACCACTGGTTTAGACAGTTACAACGCTTCCTTGGTTATTGGTGTGTTGAAGAAGATGTCGACTTCTAAAATAATAATATGTTCAGTACACCAACCTTCTTCGGACTTATTTAAAGAATTTAATACAATCTGCCTGATGTCAGAAGGAAAGCTATTATTCCACGGGAGTCAAGAAGATTGTAAGCGACTTTTTAACAGGTAGAGTTTCATGTAATTTACTAGCTGCTCCGGCGAACTTCTTTCTATCCTTTTATTTTGTGTAGGAAAATGAAAGGATGGAAAAATATTTTTTTACCCATTTTTCTTGCAGCCTTTTCCTTTTCCTCGTATTTTATAATTACCTGGACTTCCACAAATAATTCAAAATCAAAATTATTTTAATAGGTGCAGTCGTTCTGGTTAATTTAATTTACAAATATAAGTTTGTATATGTCTACATTTCGGCCATTCATATTTATATATTACTAGCAGCCCGCTTTGCACGGGTGGGTCTATGTATCTGTTTTCTCGTAGGAATATTTTTGAGTAATGTCGACTTCAAATGGAAAAACATTTTTTTGAGTCTGTCTACTAGTTTCGGAGCCTATCAAATACAAACAAAATATTTTCATCATTGTTGTTAATAATATAGCCATTCATGTTTATATAATACTAGCGGCCCGATACGTGTTTCGCTACGTATAAACTGAAATATTTAAAAAAAAGAAATGACTGCATGAATAACTTAACACTAGAAAGCAAAAAAAAACAACTGAAAAAAGTTTCTATTTGACTGAAAAATACCCAATAACAAAATGATCCGCCATTTATTGAATTCATCTGTTACAAAAAAATTGATAAATGAAGAACCGCTCTACCGATTTTATGCAAACTTCACTTATACCATCTACTTAATAGAAAGAACAAAGCCTAAACATTTGGTTTGGATATATAGATGCTGAATGCTGGTTGTTTGGAAGAAATCGCTTATTAGCGATAAAACCGCCATTTGTATAAATAATCTACTTGCTGTTGTAATAATTGTAGTACTTTTAATATGTTTTTGTTGGACAATAAAGAGTTTTTATTATTATTATTATTATTAAAGATTAGCCTTAAGACCGAAATACGACAAGGTCAGACGCATAGACATATATTGGCAGGTTAGGCAGAGAATTACAATGATGTTGCATTGCTTTGTACCACCAGTGGTCATTTTGCTAATGACAAATTTAGGTATTGCAATATAAGCATAATGCAGCAACTAGTAGCATCTACAGTGTCTACAAGTTAAACTCCTAACTATTAGAAAATCCGGCTGCTTGTTATTCAAACACAACATGAAAAAAACAAAATGATACAACTCAAACTCTTACAAAAGTCGCCTAGTTTGGTTAATGAGCACTCTAATACTTTATCTTAAAAGATAATTCAAAATCTAATAAACAGATTCAGATACTAACATTATCAAACAAATAAAAACTTCTTTTTAACTTTAGATGTTAGCATAAAGATGAGCCTGCTCATGATGGAAAAAAAATTTTGTCTCTTTTATAATTAACCTTCAAACTGTGGGCTTGTAAAATGTAAACTGTAAAGGCATACGTGATAACATTTTAAGTTATACTAGTAGATACTTATAATCTATATACAGGTTGGCTACATAAACGATTGCTTTAATATTTTATTCAATAAATAAAGCGCGCCAAATATCCACCGCATATTTTACAAATTCATCTAAAAATAGAAATAAGGTTAAAAAATTACAAAAATTTAAACAAATAGTAAGCGATCTGCACTAATGTACGTCATACTACTAGGTATCACATGAGTAGAATTCCGTTAATCTACTCATGTGCTGCATGATATCTGATGCATGATGATAGATAATGAACAGGGTGATACAATTGTTTTAACAATATTTTATTTTGTAATTTGTTTTATGAAACGTGCATTTGAGATTTAAAGAGTTATTTTGTATTCCATTTACTCAGTAATACTATCTTATTCTTAAATATATTGTCGCATTCTTAAATTCAAGCTAAAAAAATATATCTTGAGTTAGTTAGTCTCTGAAGTTACTACCGACAGAAAAAAGCAACACCCTAAAGTTAGTTGCGAACCTTTTTATTTGGTATTTTGGATTGTTACGCCAAAGAAGTACAACTTCTTACGTGCGTACATGGGTACACAAACTCTTTTTTTTGCCCGATCCGGGGATCGAACCCGGGACCTCAAAAAGTCAAGTCCGACGCCGGACCACTAGACCACAGAGGCTATTGAAGCATTTAAACTAGTAAAGTATCATATTTAAATATTGATTATTAAGTGATAGGTGTGGAAATTTATGTTAGATATAATCAGTTATAGTATAGTACCAATAATATGACTTCTTGAAACCTTGCTATTAAATAGCTTTGCCTTAAACAAACTTTAAAAAAATCATCAATTTATAAGCGACCTTTTCCTATCTGTGTAAAGGGCTCCTTATATCATGTAAGGTATGCCAAACAAATAACATAGACCGGTGAAGTTGTAAAAACCTCCCAGTTAGCAACATATTAGCCATTTAAAAAAAATTACGTAGACTAGAGACGAGAAGCCATTTTCTGTTAAGTAACGATGGCAGACAATGTGTAGTTCTTTTACTAGTCTGTGGTATTGATAGAAATAGTGCTTAGAAAGTAGACCTTAAAATTAAACGCTTTTTTTCTTGCAAACACAATGATTTTGTGATTACATTGTTTGATAGGTAAGAGTATGGTTTTAACGTGAAAGTTGAATAATCGCCTATGTATTCTGTGGTCTTACGGTCCAGGTGTCGGAATACATGAGGCTCCGGATTCGATTCCTGGATCACGCAACAAAAAGAAAATACGGTTTTTTCCAATTTTCTAATAAAAAATGTTGCTCGGTATTATATGTGTGCGAGGTTGGCGATAGGTTTGCCACCTATCACATTGTGGGACTTAGTGTCTTCAGCTAGTAGTGGATGCCGTGGTTGTGCTTCTGCCTACCTCTTTGAAGATATAGGTGTAAAGACCCTTACTTTTACTTACTTAGTTTAAATTGAATAAAGTTAAACATTGCACCGGTTAAAATTATAGAAAAAACAGTTTTAGTTCCCATTTATCTATCTTTTCTATTTTTAGTGCACACATATTTGTGACGATTTGTTCAAATATCTAAGTAAGCAAGCAAGCATCTTTATGTCCGTATCGTCACCGAGGTACACCAACAATACTACAGTGGTTTTGTAAAGCATCAACTAAAATAACTAATTTTACGCTATCGCTATCTTCTTTCAACGATAGTAACAGAAAAGGACAATGCACGTTTGGTGCTGTCATTTAGTACTATTAGATTTTCTTGTACATCACATTTAAGCAGACTTTTAATCTAATCCTCAGTAAACATAGACTAAGAACGGCGAAGGTGACATCGTTCGAAAAAGATGGCTTTCACCTAAATTAAGTTTAAATCGTGCTGAGCAGAATTACAACCATTTTTCTTAAGGGTAATCGATGGAAAATCTAATTTTAATTAGACATGTATATTCTTTTGACTATTAATATTATTTTTTTTCAGTGTAAATCTGATATGCCCTAAGAATTACAATCCAGCAGAATATTACATTGGAGTCGTCTCCAGAGAAGATAATGTAAAGTTGGTAAATAAACTAGTGTCAACCAATTCCAATCCTAATTACAGGGATACTGATGCTACAGAATCTCAAACTCGATATCAAGTAATAAAAGTGTAAGTGATTGTCACATTCAGGAGTTAACTTTTACCAAAAACACTTGTTAGTATCTAAAACTAATGATCATGATCGTTTATTATGAAATCCAAAATGGAGTACTTAATACCTATATCTCTAGACTTAACACAGATTATTTATTAAAACTAGTGGCCCGTCCCGGTTTTGCACGGGTATAAAATATACATATAAACCTTCTACTTCAATCACTTTATTGTTTTGAAAAAAACTATTGAAAAAAAACGCATCAAAATACGTTGCGTAGTTTTAAAGATTTAAGCATACAAAGGGACATAGGGATAGAGAAAGCATCTTTGTTTTATACTATGTAGTGATAACTGTACATCTACCAAGGAACCTTAGGAGTAAGGTAGACAGTTCGTTGCACGAGTTTCTTTGTTTTTCTGTCAGTGACAAATCCAAAAATAACATACAAATGAAGAAAAGAAAAGTAAGAAAACTTTTCTTCATGTAAACTTATTACTTTTCGGCAGGATTTTTACAGAATCGGAAAAGAAACCGATATCATCATTTTTTATCATCAGTCTCATGCAATCTCATGATTTTAAGGGCACGTCGCTGAATATTAAAATTGTAATAAACAGTGGCGAGTACTGAAGTTATAACGAAGAAAAAAAATGTATGAACTGTAAAAAAAATGTATCCTTCAAGAAACGCATCTGTAATACTCCTGGTGTTGCGGATGTCCGTGGGTGGCGGTGGACACTTTCCATCAGGTGACTCACTTGCTCGTTTGCCTTGTCTTGTATAAAAAAATGAACATTTTATTACGTACAAAAAAATAAATTTTAGATAATACTCGTATTTGGACAGTTATAACCAATAATCTTTAGTAAAACCACTAATAATCTTATATAAGAAGATTAATAGTAGGTCTACATCGCATATATCAAAATTGTTATTCATCTGAAAGATTATAATAACCGATTATAAAAGATCCACATTAACTGAATGTTAACGAGATGCTTGATGTATTTTATAGGACAATAATCAAGCGATAATCGTGATCCAAGTGCTTATTATCATGTCAGTAAACCGATGTAATACAACTTCGTCATAATTATAACCAGTTTTGTTATTGAAAGATGGTTGCAAGCTATTTTATCTTATACTTGTGATATTTCGTCTTAACTATTCCAAATCTAAAGTATATTTAATGGGAAAACTGTTTATTTAAAAAAGTATTTTATTATTTTAGTTTATACAGGGTTACTGGTAACTAACGCATAAAACATTTCTGGGCGGTTTTAGTGCTAATAAATAAAATTAAAGACTTCAGACTTCACGCTTGTGCGATAGAGCTTAAGCTAAAAATAGAGTTCAAGGTCTATGTAGAAATAAATAATACGTATATAAAGGAAATAATACGTTTAAATTAAACATGTTTACTATGTATAATTTACAAAAAACGTTCAATGAACACATTGTTTTTTTACAGCTGAGAGATTTATTTCAATGTATTCGATAAAAGCTCCCAATGTGTTTCAAAGTTAATTTGTTTCAATTAATTAAAAAACCTTATCCAAAACCTTACTATGGAATCACTTTAATTATTGGTGAAAAGTGCATGAAAATCAGTTCAGTAGTTTTTGAGTTTACCGCGAGCAGTTGCAGCCAGGAAGCTTCATTTTACACGTAGACCCTTTAACGCGTAGTTTATTAATCAGCTCTACATTTATTTTTATTAGTGATTTAAAGCTAGAGTCCAATATCCACACAACCAAAACATTTTTAAAAGCAAGTTTTCAAATTTTTTTCACATTACTGACTTGTAGCCAAAGTTTTTCATAACGTCTAACAAACTGCCTGCTCGATTCTGCAGGTCCAAAAAGGTGTAAACCTTTTAACTTTACTTACAACTATAATAAAAAGTAAAAACGAAACAAAAATTGTAGCAAAATTATGAATATAAAAAAAATATATGTAAAAAACATATATCAGAAATAAGATTTAGAACAAATAATGCATCTTGGAACTTTCCAGAACGTTCGAAATGGCTACGAGTCCCTTTTTTACGCCTTTCTGTTCAACATTCCAATAACTTATCTTGTTAATTGACAGATGCCACAGATTTTGGTTAAAGCAAGTCCACCTTTTACTCTGGAGGGTTTCGTTAACGCAGCGGAGGAACATAAAAAGTAGTCTGACCGAGCTTTTTGTTTGTGCGGTGAGTCTTTCATATTAAATTGTTTACCATGTATTGTTCTTTTATAGTGTATATCGTGTGGATTCGCATCTGTAAACTATTCTTTGCCGCACTAGACTTATAATTTATATTGGTAGCCTTCGCATGTTCTTATACAATCTCACATTCTATTTTTAGATTGGTCATAACAATATTTTGGGTATTTAGGTGTCAAAGGTTTATTTTAGAGCTTAGTATATTATTGCAACAAATATGCATATTATTTTTAAAAAAGTTTTTTCTACAATTTACTTTTTTTTAAATTTTATTTGAAGTACCACTAAATTTGAATATTTTATTTGAATTCGAACCCTTCGTTGGTCGAGCGGTTAGCGTACATGCCTAGCATCACCGACCAACCAAGAGGCTCAGGTTCGATTCCCGACAGTGACAGGCATTTAAGTAACGAACATTTATTTGTCTGTATTACCGCTTCTTGGTGATTATTAAATTTTCATTTTTATCTATGTAAGTATCCTATGTTATAGTATCGTTGATACCCACGACACAGGTATAATGTATACCTCATTTGTTTACCTTTTAAAGGCGTTACGTGATGACCACGCAAATTGGGGTTTAATTTTTTTTATGTATTCTAGTCGAGTGCCGACTTGGTTTACTTCGTATTGCTTAACATCAATAGCCACTAACAGTTTGTATGGGCAAAGTTGTAGTGTGCTTTTTCTTATTTTTCCTGGATCTTTTCTTCATATAATCCTTCTCCTGACAATAACCAATACCACCAAAAAAAAAGGGAAACTTGATCTGAAAATATAAATTATAGACGCCATGTTGGCCTCGGCTGCTCTGTCGTCACCGTCACGTGACATGCGACACACAGACCAAAAAAATTTAGACGATGAAATAAAAGTTTCATTATAATAGCCAAATTAGTCCGTCCGTGCAGGCGTGATACGATGAACACGCGAAATGAGTAATCATTTTTATATTTGTCCAGAGAATTATTTTTTTACAAGACGCGTTACAAGAATCTGTATATGGATCTACGTAATAAAAGCTATTTTGAATTTGAATTTGAATTTAATATTTTGTTTTTCAATAATTACGTACAATTTAAATGATTATAAACAATAAAGTTATTATAATGGGTGATGGTGATCAATGTAAGGAAGCATATTTACGTGCTAAAATCATTTATGTAGTTTGAAAACCAGTTATAATATAAAGTAACGTTAGTTATAGGAAATTGTTAATAAAGCCAGAGTCCAGATTGCGTGCAATGCACATAATATACTCATGATTATTTATCAACATGAATTCTGTGTCAGATTTTAACCAACATTTCTTGATTATCCTCCGCGAACTCTGTCCAAAAACTTATGTAGAATATACTACGCTAACATTCTCCCGTTTCCTTAGCTCAGGATCCGCTAGACGTTAACCTTTTTTAGACCGATCACTGAATTTAGACAAAAATTTTACAAACCTTGACGGAGAAGAGAGGTGTTATAAGTAAAACGTGTCTGTGGCATTATGACTTCTGAACGAATGGACCGAATGTGACTTCTGAACGAATGAAAAGTGTGGAAGATTATTAAGGTGGACCTTAGCTACATTACAGTTATGTTTAATCGAAGGTTATTGAACATTTATAACTTTACGATTATAGTTCATTCCTAAAACCTAAATTTATCATCGCCATCATTTGTTGGAATTTCACAGTATGTCTACATGATATACCTTAATAACACTTCTACTTTCCAGTGTACACTTTATAGATCATTTTAAATTAGATTACATAAACAAACCGGTTTTGTTTTTTCAGTTTTCAGTCATCAGGGCTTTGCAACTACATATAGATAAATAAATGTTAATTTTAAAGTTTCGTATTATTGTCTTGTGTTGTTATTTTGTAATATGTTGTTGTATTGTATATTATGTTTGTTGTTAGTAACGGTATATTATGTAAGTTTTAGTTTTTTGTTGCCAAATAACAGAAAATACAAATAGAATCGACAACATATTCTCGTCACTTATTAATATTGTACCACTATCTGATTTGTTACTTTTTAATTTATATACTATTAACACAAAATATAGAGAGTTATTAATATCAAGTAAAAAAAGTATCTTCACGCCCATATTCCCGAAGAGGTACAACCAAGGCACCCACGACTAGCCGAAGACACTAAGTCCCATAATGTGATAGGTAGCAAGCCTATCGCCAACCGGGCACTTTTTCCAATCCCGACCAACATTTTTCTTTTATTAGAAAATTGGAAAAATCCAATTTTCTTTGTGTTGGCCGACCCAGGATTCGAAACCGGGACCTCATGCCGTCAAGTCCGACACCCGGACCGCTAGACCACAGCAGCGATTATTAATATCATATTATGTTATTTATACTCACACTGTATCAAATTCCATTTAATTATGAATTATCACCAATTATATAATATTAATCACCAATTATTTTGAAAACATTTGATATTAAATCAAAAATAATACTGGTATTAGTTAATGTAAGCATTACATAATCTGTTTTCTGGTATTCAACGGCACCGTCGTTATGGTGACCATATTTTTTAGCTGCACTAACGTTTTATTTTATACCTGACTTACGTTGGTACTACTATTGTTATATACCATTTTATCGATTTCCTGTTTACTTTTTTACATATTATGTATAGAAATTGAAAAAAATTACTGGTAGGTATACATAAAAAAATTAGAATACTATGGGCTGATTTCATAGAACATATTGAAAACCGAGTTTAGTAAAACTTCGTTTAGTGTGGTGGTGGTGGTGGTAGTTTAGTGTCAGTTGTGATAACGTTCATAAGAAACTACAAGTTGTCTTTTGAAATTGGCAATATTCTTATCCCCATTATATGATAATTTACTTAATACGTCAAATATTTCAATCTACACTTATAAATCGCCGAGCAAATACTATTAAAGCTACAGCCATGTAATTTGGTAAGTGGGGTCGTTTCTTTGAAAAGAAGTTTCTTTGAAATAGGGGTTGAAACTTTGTATGGGAGACCGTCATTTTTTAACTTAGAAACATGAAACTTTATTTTTGGACTACTTATTAAAAATGTATAGATATATATTTAAGCGTTTCTGGAAATTCTACCACCAAGGGGGTTAAATTGGGGTAGAATGTTTGTATGGAAGACCGTCACTTTTTAGTTACAAACATAAAACTTTATTTATGTGATTTTTATTAAAAATAAGTAGAAACGTATTTAAGCGTTTCTGGAAATTCTACCCCTGAGGGGGTGAATTAGGGGTTGAAAATTTATATGAAAGTCCTTATTAATGGGCTATTTATCAAAAATGAATACGAACATTTCCAAAGAGGAATAAATTATTCGTACTTTTTTTAATTCAACTTCAATTTAGTAAATATATTAACTGCCACGTGAGCAAAGCCGCGGGTAATAGCCAGGAATTTTTATTCCTGGTTATAATTATTTATTATTAACACTAACTAAAATTTCTTTGACAAAAAATTGGCATGATTGACACTCTAAACAATCGAATAAACGTTTTTTACGTTAATCGCGTTTAAATTCGACGGTAAAATCCAGTCTAAATAAATGGATTGCATACCATACATACATACATACAAGGAAGTTAAACAAGGTTGCAAAGATCGTGACATTTAATTAGAAAATGATCGTGCATTAAAAAATACTAACTGTTCCGGCGAACTTCGTTCCGCCCGTTCAGTTTGTATGGGAAAAGTTAAAATCTCGTTTTTCCTAGTTTCCTAACTGTTGTGAGGGATAAAATGTAACCCATGTCCTTCTCCCGGTCCTAAGCTACCTCTCCATCAATTTTCAGCCTAATCGGTTTAACTATCTCGACTGATTCATCTTTCACATTTTTTTTGTTTTTATAGTTTTTAAGGTGTATTCTGCTATTCGAGGTGAAGACAAATCCAACGAATCAATGAAAATTGGTCACCAGCAGACCTCGAATTATAAGTGTTGTAACAAACCCAACTCCGTTTTATATGTATAGATAACTAACTTGTGAAAATCTACCGGCTACGCTACCTTCCGGACCGAACTAATGGTCGCCCTCCAAGAACCCAGCAATATGATACCAATGCGCTTGAATGATTATCTTTTCGGTGTAATTTCATACATGGTTTAAGTAATTTGAGTAAAAATAATTTGTCAATTAACATAACACTAAAATTTAAAAAATCTATAACCCCTCACAAAACCTACATGTAAAATAGCTAAGAACCATCTCGATCACGTCCGCTTCCAATCTGATTCTTTTATTTTAACAATAAATGTTGATTTAAAGGTTCTTCGATTTCCATTCGAATATATATCTTTGAACTAATAGTGCAATCATTTTCAGCTTATATCTTCTGTGATAATAGGAACATGCTACGTAGGAATATCTGGGACTACACAACGTGGCATTCAGGACATCAAAGGGTTTTTATGGCTAATGTGCTCTGAAGTATCTTTCACTATATCTTACGGCGCCATGTACGGGTTTGAAAGTGACCTTCCACTGTTCAAGAGAGAAGCTGGAATGTATAGTGCATCTGCCTTCTATGTTTCTAGATTTTTGAGCATGGTAAGTTTAAAGAAGATGTGAGAAAATTCTGAAATCATAAGTATTTTTTACGCGAAATATTTTATTTAAGATATTGGAAGGCAAACAAGCAGACGGATTTCCTGATGGTAAGAAATTCACGCCGCCTAAAGACACCAAAGGTGGCAATGGTGCGTTGCCAACCTGAGGCCGGGATGTTAGGCATCACGGTGTTAGTGACCGTAAGCCTATGCTCGCCTTTTACGAGCTGAATGGCAGGAAGGCAGATGGTCTTTTCTGCAAAAGGGGCCCGGACCAACCTAGTATCTACTACTTAGATATCAAAATGTATAAAACAGTGTCCAATGTCAAATATATCGTGTATTTGAATTGTAAACACAAAGAAAGCAAATTATTTATAAAAATATTTTTTTACATATTGGAAGGCAAACAAGCAGTCTGATTTCCTGATGGTAAGTAATTAACACCGCCTAGAGACGCCAAAGGTGGTGATAATGTATTGCCAACCTGAAGCCGGTATGTTAGGCCTCGAGCAAAGTAAGTTTACCGACTATCTTATCCTACTAACCGTAACATGTCAACAGCAAGCGCTGATGTTATGGCGGCAGAAATATGTAAGGCGGTGGTACCAATCCTGGCGAGTCGCTGCAAAACTCTATCACCTAGTCAGATGTCACGGTGTTAGTGATGGTAAGCCTATGCTCGGTTTTTACGAGCAGATTGTCTATTCTGGAAAGGAGCCCGGACCAACACAGGGGAAAACTTTATACGTAAATATGAACCGCGAACGAAAACGTGAAGAAGCGCAACATGTAGGGACAATTTGAAGATTGTTTTTCAGTGGATTATAAAAATATGAAATGATGGTAGACGCTAGTATAAGTATAACAAATACCCAGACCCTGAAATACAGACATTGATGCGTATCATACAAATGTCTGACCTTATCTGGATCGAACCCGAGCCTCGCGGTTAGTCGGTGGAGTTAGGCCCTTCGGCCAAAGAGGCGATCAAATTCGGCTCATACACAAATTAATTTACCAACTTTATGGACAAACACATATTACATTACACATACATACACACATATATATATATTCATTACGTAAATAGCCCTAACACTCGTCAACTGGTATCGTCAAACGTGTACCTACCTGATATTTTTCTGAGATAGCGAACGATCTTTTTTTTCATCACGCAAATGACCCTACGTAACAAATTTTAGACTATTCATTCATACATTCATTCATATTCGTCAACTCATATCGTTAAAATTATCCAACGTTTTTAGGATAGCGAACAATCTTTTTTGTTCATCACGGAAATGACCCTAAGTACCAAATTTTAGATTTTTCATTCATTCATATTCATCAACTCCTATTGCTAAAACTATCCGACATTTTTTAGGATAGCGAACAAGTAGACTCTCTTGATTGTAAAACTCTACAGAAAACAAAAACAGAGAGCATAGATATACCACACTGCGAATAAAATCAGAAATGTTAATTTAAGGAACTGCTTTATATTCATTTAATATTTTAGATACCTCGCTGCGTGATATGGCCCCTGGCATATGTCTTGATTTCCACATCAGGGGTCCAATTACCGAATCATCTCCTAACAACATGTCAATTTACAGCAGCACTTGTGGCGACGTCTATTGCTTCCATAGCCTATGGTAAGGATACCAAATATTAGCCCAATAAAAACATCCGTTCTATTATTGCCTATTTAAACCGATTTTATTGCTATTTGGACGTTTCTAGACTGATGTGAATAAGATGAAGTTTGATTTAAACGATCCTAATTTATTTTACTATTTAAATTGTACATTTAAATTTACCATTGTACATTTTTTAAAATGTACAATGGTAATTTATATAGAAACGTATACATTGGTCTTTGAAAGAATATCTTACATATTGGTTAAAGACAAATATTACAAACTTTATACAAATGACCCTAAATGGCTCTTTTTTGGAAGATAAATATTATATAAGAAATATCAATGGGAATAATTCCACAAGCCACTGTTAAAAATATTTAAAACTAGCTATCCCGGCACTCTTCGTTCCACCCGTTCTGTTTGTATGTGAAAACTCAAAATGTTTTTTTGCTAAGTTTTCTTTTTTCTTATTTTTAAAACCTTTCCTGGACTTCCACAAATAATTCAAAATCAAAATAACCCAAATTGGTCCAGCTGTTCTCAAGTTTTAGCAACTCTAAAGAACAGCTATGATTTTTATATATAAGAAGATATACAATTCTAGCGGTGGCGATATCAGTAGATAGTCTCTTTTTTTTTGAGCAACATACGCTTCTAAGCTTGCGAGCTTTTCAATGTGAGATCCCCGTTGCAATTTTTTACTTATAGTGATTTCTAAAAGTATAGTGGAATGTACTAGATTTAGTTTGTTCGAGTACCAACCTTCTCTAAATCAGGAATTAAGAATCTTTTATGTTCGTGTTAGAAATCGAACCCGAGCCTCGCAGTTGGCCGGAGGAGTTAGGCGTGTACGCTAACCCCTAGATCAAAGGCACGGTTTTTACTGTCAAAGTAATTTTTTATGTTGAATCATAACTCCTAAATTCGAATCGTTCCGTAGGTCATACTTATATAGTTGCCTTTTCACCTTAAAGAAAAGTAAAGAGTCACCTGCAAACAATTTGCAATAGGCGTATGCAATATTTCATGTTTGAGCTGTATGAAGAACAAAAATGCTCCAAGAAAACAGATCTGGCTGGCGATCCCAGTTACGATAAAAGCAGCAACTGTCGTTGATCTCAGCCTTCTAAATTATCATGTTTAATTAAGATATCAAAAGAACAAGTGCTTTTTAAGTTAAGATTGAGTTATTTCCAGAGCAAAATAAAAAAAATCAACGCAATTAAATGTCTTATACAAATCACAGAATATACCTAACAAGTAAGTACTTACATTCTGAAAACCCGCTCAAGCTTCATAAACTTTCTAGAAGTTTAAACGGCTCTAAAACTGTTAACGAATTTTAGTGTTTGCACGATCTTTTTATATTAAAATAGTTAAATTTTTTTACCATAGCTTACTTTTTAAATAATAGTTTGTATTATTGGACCTATTTACAATTAGCCGATTCGGCGAACTTCGTTCTACCTGACAGTGTCAGCTACTGATAGTTTGTACAGGAAAACAAAAATATTGTTTTTTTTTTAATCTTTGAGCGCTAAAGAAAAAAAATAACCCTATTGGTCCAGTCGTTTTCGATTTTAAAAATGTATAACGAATAAGATATTTGGACATTCATTCTCATTTATATATAGATTACTCACAAAGGCACCATATAAGATACACGTGTTTTGTGAAATATTGTGCAATAATACGCACGCATATTCACACGCGGACGTTGACATAATAATTGAATAAATTATCTCTATGAACGTTTAGAAAAACCTTATTCAAAATATGCGCAAGAGTTACTGACATATAACGAGTTAAATGCAATCTGGTCTATAAAACATAATTTTAAGTGTCAAGATCCAACAATATTTAGAATTGACAAATCACTATTTACTGTGGTTCTTTTAAACAATTATGTTATCAAATAATAAATAAACCTTGCAAAATCTAATAGCTAAGAAAGATTTTTATATAATAGAGAAAGAAGTTGATTATAATATGGGGAGGTTTGGGCTAGAGAAAATAAACAAGAAAAAAAATATAAAATGATTCTGTAAGATTAAACATAAATTTACAAACTATTTTTTTTAAAATACGTGATCTCTTTATGACATATTACTACTACAATTCACCCGGATTGTCTACTACTGCCCGATTTATTACTGCTCGTCATATTTATAAGCGATAAATTAATATGTCGTCCTAGTTTTTTAGTATTTATTCAAGTTATTATAAGTAATTATTATAAGTAAGTGCCTATTTCCCTTTCATTACTATAAAAACTATATATGAACTTCCTTGACACATTGGTCAAAATATTTTTCTTTAAATTTTAAATATCTATAAACATTACCCACTTTTGTATTTGTCAATGTCAAGCAATTAAATTAGTATCAGCTCTAAAATATTCTTACTCTACATTTACCGCTTTCACTTACTACTTGTTTCTCTTTAGTTAAGTAATTTAGAAGGTCTTTTGATTATAAAAGCAATCCTTCACCTGACGTTTTAATTAACATTTTATAAGATAGCACATTGGGCTAGAAGATTTGAGATTATATTTTTTTCTAGGCACTAATATTCTCAGAGGCCCATTACACGATAGATATTGCT
>NJDC01009854.1:23522-41109 GCA_002245475.1 Calephelis virginiensis
CGACGAATGCTCTAACCAATTGA
This sequence comes from Calephelis virginiensis, assembly GCA_002245475.1. Lineage (NCBI taxonomy): Eukaryota > Metazoa > Arthropoda > Insecta > Lepidoptera > Riodinidae > Calephelis > Calephelis virginiensis. Next base: position 23,546 of record NJDC01009854.1, read on the forward strand.
GCTATTGAGGATTCAAGTCCCGTGGCAAAATTTTTAATTCCTTTCTAACCCGTTAACGCGGGTAGTTATGTCCTATAGATACACAATTCTGAGTACCCACCAAATGAGTTCATCATTACAGATGAAATTCACATTTTTAGAATGGCCATAACTTTCGCTTCTCGCAACGTATTTTTATTTTTAGCACTTGTCCTGTGCTTGGGATAAATTTTCTATAAATTTTAAAGAAAGAAAAAATTTCGCCCCAGACAGGATTTGAACCTGTAAACTTTCGTCTCAAGCTAAACTGTTTTATAAGCACAACAATACACACGTATAAAAGTGTGTGTTGTGAGTAGCTGAATATATTTCGTCTTTGAACGGTTAGTTTAATCCATTCATAACGCACTGTCTTTCCTGATTTGTCGTACAAATTAAATAGTTTTATTTAGATCCTTTAGTCGACCGTGCCAACTTTATATTACTTAACAGTTTTTTTTTATTTTTAACCTACTAAAAGTTTGTGTAGAAAATAATGTAGTCTTGTTTTTTTCTAGTTTCCTTGCAACTTTCTCTGTCTTATTTCTTTAAAAGATTTCCGCAAAGTAACGCTCTCTTCTGTTAATTACATTAATAGTAAACAGTGACTGACATTGACACACAGCTTTGTCCTTCATTTCATATTCCTTTTTAGGTCTCGGTATGGGCGCAATGTTCATCTCAACGGGTGTGATGGCAGACATCATGCCCTGCACTGATCTTCCTCTGTTCTTAATGTCTGGAGTGTTTCTCCGGTTGTCAGCGGCGCCATTGTGGCTATATCCAGTTAAATACATCTCTCACTTCTACTACGGGATGGATGCCATCAGTAATATATACTGGAGGCAAATCAATCAAATTGGTAAGTATTTCGTGTTATATATAGTTATATTTTATTGTTCACTGGAGGCAGAGTGCCGTTGCTGCAACATGCCCTCCAACCCGGACATTCACCTCCTTACCTACTCCTGCTTCCATAATGAAAATGTCATGTTCCGCTCAGGAGGGTAGAGTTGCCAGTAGGTTTACACAATATGCCTTACACCTAGGCGATAAGACATTGACGCATCTACAATATCTATCTTATTACTATATACTTATTGTCGGTATATGGTTCACTAGCGTATCACGTAAAAAATCCATACCTTAATGTAACTTCTCCATTCATGGCAACAGTATGAAACATACTCTACGAAGACTCTTATCAGTACTAAACGTTCCATATTACATCAAGAGAGTATCATTTTACTTATACTTCCAGCCTTACCAAAAAAAATATCATTAGTAACGAAAATAGAAAAATTAAGATAACTCAAAAATCAGTCGGATAACGATAAAAATATGGGAATTCTCGGTATCATAACCTACGTTTAGCAAAGGACCATCAAAATCGATTTGTATTCGAGTAATCGCGTACATCTCCATTTTTGGCTTCTGATTATTGCTTTGACTTAAAGATACATGAGATAAGGTGTTGCAAACTAAAAATATTGACGTCCTAAAGTAGTCACTGTAGCCGAGAGAAATATTGACAGTTATTAAGGTTTTTTTTGCTTTGATTTAAATAGATCATAATAGACAAAGCTGCAAAACCATAGGATAGACCTAGGAATAAAAATAATCTGTCATACTTACAATCTGAATACGATTAATAATAAAATATCGGATCACCCTATTTTATTCTTAAGTCACGGCCGTATTCCGAAAAAAACTGGGCACTGTAACAACAGGGCACCCAGGATAACAATAAATAATAATTTGATAGACAATAAATAATAAATAAATATCCCTGGACAAGTTACACAAATGGAATCTAACCCCAAAGTAAGCAAATTATATGCTTGTGTTAGTCAACGATACTATTACATAGAAATACATACATAGATACCAGAATAAATATAATAAACACCCAGTCCCGAAAACACAGACATCTAAATGTTCATCACACAAAGGCCTGCCCCTGTCGGGAATCGAACCCGAGTCTCGCGGTTGATCGGTGTAGTGAGGCGTGTACGCTAACCACTCGACCAACGAGGCGGTCAAATTAAAAAGGAAAGAATAATTTTGATTACATCTTTTGTTTTAGATTGTCCAGCGAACTCGACGTTGCCTTGTTTGAAAACTGGTGAAGCGGTGCTAATGCAAGATGGATATTCTAATAACTTTGTTGTAGACGACTGTTTGGGTATGCTTGGGGTCACCATTATGTGGAGTCTGTTAGGCTACTGTGGCTTGAAACGAGAACAAACTAAAGGATATGCTTACTAATGTTGTTTGTTTTATTTTAAAACTAGCTGTTGCCCGCCTGGGTAGTGGTCCTACAGGATCATTTTTTCGGGATAAAAACTATCAATGTGTACCAAATTTGATCAAAATCAATTTTGCAGTTTTTGCGTGAAGGGGTCACAAACAAATATACAAACTTTCGCAAACTACTATCTGTGTTCCAAATTTCAGACAAATTCGTTCAGCCATTCGAGCGTGAAAAAGTAATAAATATACACACATCCTTACAAACTTTCGCATTTATAATATTAGTAGGATTATATTCCTACATTCTTGTAGACAAATAGTTATGCAAGTAGTATCATACTTTGCCATGATGAAAAGAAAGTGGGCAAAGATTTAACTATATTTACTCATGTATTTGCCTGTAGTTGAGAGAAAAACACAAAACAAAATAAAAGTAAAAAAAAACATGCTAATGGTGCGTAATAAAATGGAGACTGATGATTGCTTATCTTGCTTAAAATATACGGTTTGTATAAATTTTAAGGAAAGAAAAACTCGCCCCAGACAGGATTTGAACCTGTAACCTTTCGTCTCAAGCCGACAAATGCTCTAATCATTTGAGCCACTGAGGATTCAAGTCCCGTGACGAAATTTTTGATTTCTTTTTACTCGTTCACGAGGCGTTTTACGGTTGTTGATGCTACCCTCCACATTGGAATAATAAAATAACAAGTTCTAACTTAATGGTGGCAAAAAGGTGATAGTGTAGTTTTCAACCCAAGTTGGTCCGGGCTTTCTGTGTGTACGAACACATAAAAAAGGAAGGGTCGAACTGAGAACCTCTTTTTTTTTCTGAGTCGGTTAATAAGATAAAAGGACAGAGCTAAAGGGAAATTTGGCAGTAGCAAATAAGACTCAATTTCAAAATAAAAATGAATTTGATTACAGGTTACAGGATAATTCTGCAAGTGCTATCATTCCGAGAAGGTGGGATATTCTTACAAGGACTTGCCAGATTTTTATGATATTGGAAGGCAAACAAGCACACGGCTATCTTGATGGTAAAATTCTACCACGGCCTATATACACCTTAGTAAAATATAATTTAAAAAGAAGCGGTTGTTTGTAAAGACTTACTGACGATAATGGAACTTGACAACGTCTAAGAACGTAGCCGATTGTCGCTCTTTATCGCTCGTTCCGCGCTCTCGCTTGCACTTCAAGCTTTAAACGGAACGCTTCAAAGCGAGGTAACGCCGCATGAGTCATGTTTATTGGTGCGTGCAGCCGGCTCTAATGAATTATAAGACGGTGTCTCGTCAAAAAGTGGTCACAAGAGTGAGGGCATTATTCCTTATAATACATTGTCGAACCACCGCAGAAGACAGGGTTTCAGTCTCTTACTTTATGAATATAAATATTCTTTATTTTCTACTCTAATAATATATAACAAAAATAAAATAATAAAACTAACAAACTGTATTAACAATAGAAACTGATTTCTGAATTACTGCTTGGAACAATTAAACATCAGATATACATTCACAAATTTATTAATTTTTTTTATAAAAAAGTAACAATGTTATATAAACGTTTTGTGGCAATGTCATTAAGTATTAAAAAGTCATATATCCATGCACATAACAATGGCTAACTCAAAACGCAAAACATCTTCAACATACTATAAAAAACATATCAAAAAACTGTACAAACAAAAACGTCTTATTATATTTTGTTACCTACATTGCGTAATAAAAAAAAAAATCTGCCCTCTGGGCGGAAAGTGATAGCTTTCCTGTTGCTGCGGCTTTCAATGTAATTGCCACTTTCTAGCTCTATGGAGCAGCAATAGCATACTCAACTCGGGCAGTAAAAAAGAAAGTCTCAGTTCACATGTTTTTCGACCTCGGCTATTACCTATAGGGTTACTCTGGAATCTCGATATCATGCGAATTGGAAATTGGAATCGTATATGTCACTTTAGGTACTTGTGAACACAGAATTAGAGGATTATTAACATTTAGTTACAAATAAATTCAACGAATAGGATAAAATAATTTACTATTTACTATTAACTATATGGTAATAATTCGCCAGTATTGTGTTCAAAAGTACCTAAAATGACATATTCGATTCCAATTTCCAATAATGCATGAATCGAGCTCCGAGAGTAACCCCACTGTAGTTTGCCATTTTTCTTATTTTGGTGCACTCGGAAAATACACAATTATATTACAAATTAGCAAAAAGTACTTTTTAATATAATAAGACAACGAACAAGTTCACAGCTGATGGTAAGAGATAACCTGAAGCACATATAGGCATCAAATATGTTATAGGTGCGTCGCTGTCCTGTAGCCGGAGTGTTAGGTCAGTTGTTCAAGTCCACCCTACCCTTCAACTCGAAATGACATTATCATTATGGGGAGAGTTATGAGGTACGTACAAGTCATTCCGTTGAGTCCAGAACAAACAAGTGGCTCTCCAGGTGGTAAGATATATAAAATAACATTGGTGTAACTGAGTTGCCTAGACTACCGGCTATCCGAAGCTCCACCATGGAACACGACTCTTGATAGCACTGAATAGATATGGCAGCGGTTCTAAGCCGGAGGAGCTGCTGTATAGCATTCTCTCTCGTATAAATGTAGAAGAAAATAATAAAATTACTATTATAGTTTGCTTTCACGTCTGAAACAATTTGAATATATATTTGAATAGATATTTTCATTTTTAATAGGATTGGAAGATAAACAGGGATTTTATGATGATTAGAAATCCTCGTTGCCCATTTACAATGGTGGCACCTAATACTTAATTGCCAATTTGAGGCGATCTTAAGACTCCTGCGCAGGTATACAGAACACGACAATGACGACCACTGACGTTATGCCGGCTGGAGGAAGATGACAGGCACTATTCAGGCTATAATATTCTACCAGCTGGTGAGTAAAGCTTTTTTATGCAACGGCAAAATGTAGCTTTACATAGCAAGAATAGGCAGGACATTGTTAAATGCTACTTTAAACTTTATTAACATGTAAAATTACATCTTTTATACCATGCTTATAAGTGTAGTTAACCTCAGCAACACTTTTTATTATTTTTACGATTATTCCCATTGCCATAATAATTATCTTTTATATATCTTTTTGCCTTTAACATTTTTATCTTTATTAGATATCCGTCACGGTAGAGCTAACAAAAAGATATCGACTCTATTATGTTTTATTAAAATGTTGACCTGACCTGACATTTTCTAAATTAGTTGTTTTTTTAATTACACAGAAAAAAATGACATGCAAGACTGAGCAGTACTTTGGAAATTCCCTGTCAATAATACTGATCAGTCTTTTAATTATGATTCAGAGAGATTTTTTGTTATTCGTAAACTTAATTAAGTAATTAATCAATGATGTTTTTGCCTCATGTAAATTACTTTAAAGTTATATACATACTCAACACTTTGACTGTCTCAATAATATAGTTGCTTCTCCGTTACCAAATGTCCAATACGTTAATTAAAATGAATTATAAATATATATAAAACTTTAACATCCGTTAACTCAAAATTGTGACATAACGCCTTCATCCATTCACATCTACCAATTACTCGTACAATGTTGTGATATTATGATCCATGCGATATACTTACACAGTGCATTTCATGTAGTGCATGGACGGTTAAAGTGTTATAGTAAAACGAACATCTTACTAGTTTAAAGAAAGAAAGTATTAAAATATCTTAAGACAGTCAAAAGTTGTTACCATTACAAAATGTTAATATCGTATGCAATTGCTAAGCTTACTCTGTAGGGTTACTCTCGAAGCTCGATTCAAGCAATATTGAAAATTGGAATCGAATATGTCATTTTAGGTACTCTTGAACACAATACTGGCGACTTATTAACATTTAGTTCGTAGTGAACAATAAATTATATAACGGGATTAATTCAATTTATTTGTAATAAAATGTTAATAATACGCTAGTATTGTGTTCAAAAGTACCTAAAGTGACAAATACGATTCCAATTTCCAATTCGCATGATATCGAGATTCAAGAGTAACCCTACTGGTATCTATTTGAGTATTTCGATATTAGTATCGTCGGCAAACACCCCATAACATGTTATGCAGTTTTTTCAATATATCAAAACTTGATATTGTTTTACTTAATTTGTGTAATTTGTCCAGGATATTTCATGTTATTTTTAATAATTGGTTAATTTTAATAGTTTCATAGACACAGAATAAGATTCATAACTTAATCGATATGAAAGTTAATAAAATGTATATAAATAAGACAAACGAACAAATTTTACAACATTTGCGAGCTAGGCACAAAAGTTTCGCAATCGATTGATGTATAAGATGACATTTATTTTGTTTAAAAATTTTTCAAAATTTATCCTAAGCAGCAGTAAACAGTTATCGACAGTTAAGTATACACAACAGTGTACAGATAATAAGTTTTTATACTCAAACATTTATCAACCTTAATATGTACATTGCAATTACTGTAATAAAATGTACTTAAACGTACCTACCAATAGACATTGACATTTTCGTCAAAATTCAACGGCGTAATCATTTTAGTTGCTCTTATGAAAAAGGTGATGAGTGATGACTATAATAATGCTATAATAATGTAATTGATTTAATGGCGGAGTAATGAACGAGTACTTGTTCAGCAACAATGACTGGAAAATATAAAAATGACAAGTCAATCTTAAAATTGGAAGCAAAAAACGTAATGACGATGTTGAACGATCCCACCTTCAAATGTTAGGGATCACAGATCATTGACACAACATTTCAATTGAAGTTTTTTTTCTTCATAAGAAGCTCTCCTGAGCATCTTCTTTGACATTACAATCTAGTTTAATTCAAGTTTAGAGAACGAAAATGGATATGAATCTTAATAATTAAAGTAAATGCAGCTCTTAACAACCTTATGAAAATCAGCAGGAATCACTGAACCATTTAATTATCAAAATATACCAAAATTTATGAATACCCTTATAGTAAATAACACTAATTAAAAAAAAAGATCTGGCTTTAGGGTTGCATGGTTAAGTGACCGCCCATAGCGACGGGTACAAAAAGGCACCTGCCCGCTTATTAAGCTAGGCCTACTTATAAATTATAATTTTATTAGATTCTTTCAATAAATGATTATTTTAATATATCCTTTTGGTTTTTTGGGTTTTGGGTTTTTTGCCCTCTGGTGGCGCTAAAGCTTGTACTGTATAGATATAGTCATTTCGAAATACCAAAATGTAAGTATTAAAAGTACACTAGTATGTACAATGTAGTTGAATAATTACAGTCTGTACTAAAATTCGTTTTTAAATTGATATACAGTTTGTGTGTAAAATTATACATTGACTTTTGACTATGATGTTACTAAAATCTTATTAAACAAAATACAACAATATGTTTTCCTAATTTTTTTTGGATACTAAATGACCACTTCCTTTTTTAAACAGCCAGTGCCGTTTTTATAAGAAAAAATAAATTTTGAAACAATATAATAATATTTAAAACAAAAACATACGTAAATTAAAACAATGAAAATATACAACGATTACAAAAGATAAGAAATCCAAGAACAATACACATACAAATCTTAAAAATAGTATACCGTTGGTCCTGTTACTTAATGTTATCAACCATTAAATATCAAAACTAGTTACGTAGAGTTGAAGATATTTGGAGGCCTCGTGGTTAAGAAATCGTGAGTTGCCAGATGAGTCGGAAATCATTCGGATTCTCCAGGCATTGCAAATGATGTCCAAAGAACCGAAAAAAAATTTTCGACACAAAATAAATTTAAAATAACATCAAAGCTCTTTGTATCAAATCGAATGCCAACTTTATATAGAATATAAAACTTGAAATTGAATAATAATTGCCAAAAATTAGACTTTTCTAAATTTGAAAAATAAGCAAAAGTTAATAAAACGTTTAAATTAAATAGATTTTTGAAAGTTTTTTCGTTGTTCCGACTGGCAACCCGATCACCGATCGACCACCGATCATCCTCGATGTATCGATTCCATTCCCTACAAGTAAGAAGTAGACATTACATTTATCACACTATAGCACTCCAAATGTACTCCTATGTATCTAATAGCTTAATAATATCCACTCCTAAAACCCACACTAAAATCCTTGTAGGATTACACGACTTCATGTGATTGATTGGATACCTTATATTTAAACTATCTTAATACAGATCTTGATGTATAAAAACATTGATTAAATGTCGTTCAAACATTGTGTACCACTGAAATTAAGATTCAAACTCTTATAACATTAAAATCTTAATTAAATCATTAAAAGTAAATTTAATAATAACTTTTCCAATTGGGTTAGACAATTTGAAAAATATGGAGATCTCTCAAATTATTGTCAAAAAATTAATAAGAAATGGGCATGACTTGATTCTTGCTAAGTAAAAGTGGTAAAAAGTAAAAAGTATCATCAATCCCATATCTCTGATCGGGTAGGCAGATGCACAAGCAGGACACCTACGACTATCGCCAACTGGGCACATATCCGATCCAGGGCAACGTTGTTTTTACTAGAAAATTGAAAAATATACATTTCCTAATTTTTTTTTTTGTTGCCCGATCCGGGGATAGACGTCGGAACGCTAGACCACATAGTAAAAGTGGTAATTTTTAAACCTCAACGTAAAAAGAGGGATGTTATAAGTTTGACTTTTCTGTATTTGCGTCTGTAGCATGATAACTTTAGAATGAATGGTCCGATTTAATAGCGGATTTCATGTCCGAAAGCTGACGTGAACGAGATAATTCGTAGATATGTTACATGTAAGTATTGTCGGAAGTTATTGAAGATTTTTGTATGAAGTGTTTTATTACATTGACATTTAAACTGACTAGGTTATAGAGGAAAATAAAAATTGTATCGAGTTACTATAACTCGTAAACTTAAAAAATAACAAAAATTAAAAAAATGTTTAAAATAATTGATAAATTTGATAAAACACTTTTTCTTTTTCTTGCCGGACCCGGGAATCGAACCCCGGACCTCGTAAAGACCTCCGCGATATAAAATCCAAAGTTAAAGTATAATTATTTCCAAACATAAGCTCATGGTGTTGGGAATCGCTGGCGTATTGAATACCAACATAATCCAATATGCCCCAAATATAGGGTATCATTTACCCGTGCGGTAGATGCATCAATAGAAAACGGTGTTTGTGGTCACACCATGTGGTCAGACGATGAGAACTTCATATCATATCAATTATCTATTCTTGACATATTTAAATCTGTAGTCTAACGGTCCAGGTTGATTGCATGAGATGCCGGGTTCGGTTCCCGAGTTGGGCAGCAAAAAGAAAATTTGGTTTTTCCAAGTTTGTAATAAAAAAAAATTTGCTCGGGATTGGATATGTGCTCGGTTGGCGATAGGCTTGCCCCTTATCACATTGTGGGACTTAGTGTCTTCGGTTAGTCGTGGGTGCCCTGGTTGTGCTTCTGCCTACCTCTACGGGGATGTGGGCGTGAAGATACTTACTTTTTTGAACATTTTTAACCAAATTCGAAAACAGGAGATTATACATTCGACTCTTATCTATATTATTTTTATGTTTGTAAATAGATTTCTCCAACATTTGTTAGCAGATTTTAGATATGTTTTTATTTAAAAGAGCGTACTTTCTAGGTTGTCTATTGTCACCAAGTTTAGATCAGGATAATGGAATCCCAGGGTAATCGAAAAAAAAATACTAAATTTTTGTCTACGCAAAGTAAAAGTAAAATAAAGTATCTTCAAGCCCATATCCCCGGAGGTGTAGGCAGAGGCACAACCAAGGCACACACGAATATCCGTAGACACTAAGTCCCACAATGTAATAGATGGCGAGCTTATCGTCAACATGGCACCTATCCAATCTCTGGCAAAGTGATTTTTATCAAAAAACTTAAAATGTGCAATTCTTAATTTTTTTCTGTTGCCCGACCCGGGGATCGCACCCGGGACCTCAAGAAGTCGGCCAGCTAGACCACAGAGGCGATGATTTTTTTCTACGTAGATGAGTTAATTATTGAATCCGAAATTGGTTTTTTTTAGTTTCAGTGGTCTTAAATTAGCTATACCTACATAATTAAAGAGGTTGACATTGCAAGATTTCGAAACTGGCATATTTGTACGAAAAGAGTAATATGGAAGAGGCTAGACAGGGATGTATCTAGACAATTAACACTCGATACTCTCTGACAACAAGAGACTTGGCGTGAAGATATGTGTGTGATATTAATTTTCGTACCAACTCTATGTCAGTGAATAAATTAACGTTAATAATTATATAATATAATATCTTAACATTTGACGTCAAGTTGGCAACGCACGATTATAACTCATGTTTCTAGTTAGCGTATCCTACCACGTATCCACCTGTCATTCTGTCTAATCTCCTGACGGTAAGAAGCAACCGTGACCTCTTGACACCATAAATGTTATAGGTGTGTTGCTGTCCTGCCGCCGAGATGTTAGGCCATTTGTGCGAGTCTACTGGCTACCCTATCTTACGGACCGGAACATGAGTTATTATGGCGGCAGGAATAGGAAAGGCTCGGATAGGGATCCACCCCTATCCGAGCAAGATGCTGCACAGCACTCTGTCGCTTTATTTTAATGAGTACTTTCCTTTTACGAACTATCTAATAGAGAGGCAGATGGTCTATTCTAGTCAGCGGACCCGGACCAATACGCGTTATAATATAATGCAAACTAAAATTATAATTAGTTACAAATTCTCTCTGCCAAAACATTATAATGTATTAGTTATTAGGCTACATAATAAAATAACTAATAAATATGGCCTGACAAATTACACAAATTGATCTAACCTCAAAGTAAGAAAATAAAAAGCTTTTATAATGGGTGTTATTTAAGGATGGATACATAGAAATAATTTTCATTGTCGTGCGAGAGCAAAATTGTCTAGAAACATTCTAAAAAGTTTTTAGACAATCATTATTAAAGCGTAATTTTGTTTAAAAAAAACCGATAAATAAATTTTAAAAAAAGTATTGGAATACATTTAAAAAAAGTACTGGAATAAATTTAATTGACATCCAGAACCGAAATTACAAACATTTAGATATTCATCACAAAAATGTCTGCTGTCAGGAATCGAACCCGATCCTCGCAGTTAGTCGCTGGCGTTAGTTATTATATTTCTTCTAACAACAAAGTAAAATAAATTAAAATATAACCTTTTAAAAATCCAAATAAAATATTTGACAATTTAAATCTAAACATTAATAAGGTTTTATTTGGAAAATCAATAACATAAACTTTGTTAAAAACATACATTTATTTCAGTGTTATTTATAACAAAAGTATAAAAATGTGCTTTTTCGTATGATAGAAGGGTTTCTGAAACACTTAATTAGTTCTATTCTAGTCTTATTGTGTCACTTAGCTATGTATATACATGTAGGATGTCTAAAAGAACATATTTATTTAGTTTTTCATTCATTGAGACGTTATTTTTGTAGTTAGTTTTTACATAAAATCATAGCACAAGTGATAAAAAAAAATATAGGAACAATAAAGCACCCTTTGTAAAGCTGAGCAACAAAACAATTTTAAAAATTGTCTTAAGTATTTGATAATTCTCGAAAAAATTTAAATGTACTAAATTTATTTTGCAATTCTTATAATTTTTCTTATAAAAAAAAAACTAGTTAAGAGACGTATGCTCGATGTGACGTCATAACTTGAAACATATAAACATCTCTAAGCTGTCGTCGCTAAGCTTAATGTTAGACTCTTTCCACTTACCACAAAACATATTTTGATGCCTGTTTAGCTAACACTGTTTAAACTGTTATCATGTTATTGGTTAAGAATCCATTGGTGTTCAATGAAACGCTAGTTTAACGACCGTTTAAATTTTTTGTAGAAACAGAGTTTATTTATAAGGCGTAACGGCCCAAAATTGTTAGGTTTTACAGACCACAGATTAAATTTAGCATTACTTTTACATTATTTAACATGTTATTGTCAAGAAACAGTCAAATAATTAATTATTTTTATATTCTCTTTTTTCAAAATTGTCTCTATCTATCAAGTAGATTCTAACCACAGAGAAAAAAGCTTTTCATTACATGAAGGTTCCTACATATAGCTTAATAAACTGGGGTACCTCTACTCCTTTTAATCACCATAATAAAAGCAACAATATGTGCTACACAATACATCGCCACTAGGCAAACACAATTCCTCCAGAAATGTTCTTCAGCGAATCCATACTTCTGAAGCACCTCTGACCCAGTCTTGATGCAGGGTGCCCCTTTTTCTGTACCACAATCTATGGACTGCACCGAAGACCATTGCAAGATTGATATGGATTCGACGCCATAGTAAAATCCTGAGATATATTTGAGCCACGCGACGTAAGGTGAAGCACTGGCCAAATTGAAATAAATCCCAGAGAACATGGTACCAATTAGCTCGAATGGTACAGAAACGAGAGCAGCAGTCTCCATTTTGTCGAATACAGATGACAGGAAGGAACCTAATAAAGAGAAAATAATATTACGTTAATAAATACAAAAATAAACTTTTAAGTCTATACTAATATTGTAAAGAAATGTATATTTTTTGCTATTTAGCTAAAACTCCAAAACATTTTAAATGAAACTTGACAATATTGTTGTTTGTACATCAGAATAACATATAGGCTACAACATACAAAATTTTATAAAGTTTGGATCGTGGGTGAAGTTGGAAGCTATAATAATATTATTTTTATACAAGAGGAGGCAAACGAGCAAGTGGGTCACATGATGGAAAGTGATCACCTCGAACCACGGACTTCCGCAACACCAGAAGATCTCAGATGCGTTGCCGACCTTTAAGGAATGATTACGCTCTATGCTTGAAGGTCCCTTAGTCATAATTGTTTGGGAATACCGCCCTCGGTAACTGATTCCACAAAGGTGTTATACGGCGTAAGAAATATCTTCGGAATCGCACAGTTGTATCATGATGATGGACATGATACTTGAAGCTCTGTCGCGATGTAAGAAGATGGAAATCAGCGAATTATGTTTAACCATCTTCGCTAGACCAATAGCCAACAAATTTTGACGGTCCTTTTTAGAAAGATAAATAATAATTCCGAGGTGGTCTCATACTAATTTTATCATGGTTTTTGAGTTATGCATACTTAATAGTGCACACAATTTCCGCTCTTCAATACTGCCTTATTTCAGATCAAAATTTTATTTTAATGAAGTGGTTTGAATAATGAATACGGATTCTTAAATTTACTTTAGTACTTGATGTTGACTTTGGCCACGCCCTCGAATCAAAACGTTCTGTCCCACGGGGATTCCTTTCTAAATTGGGATAGTAAAATGACCTTGTCTTGTCTAACATTCTCCAGCCTCCTAGGTATCTCTACGCATAAGAGTTGACCATGTCATTTGTTCGTTGCAATGTAAAAGAAAAACAAACATACACACACTCTTTTACATTAAGGTTTTTTTGTAAAATATTGTGTATTTACATTTAACTGGTAAGACTTACACTGCCTTACCACAAAAAAATAGACACTTTATCCAACCAATATCTAACATGCTGTATGTGGATAACGTGGCCGCATGTTATTAGTTGAGTATACAATTTTCGACAGTGTTTAATAAAACACATGTTTATAGAGTGTTTATTTTTTTTGGATTAAGATAGACAATGTCTCGTTTTTGTGATAACGTAGTCTACTATCTAAAATTCGCGTTTATCTGCGACTTGATCTGCATACAATAGATTTATAAATAAACTTTTATCCTACTGTAGTTATTTGGGGGTTGATTTTTTTAAATAAAATAAATAAATATATCTAAATCTTCATAAAAACAGTCTCGCAGTTTACCCACGAACATATAACAAACAGGCAACCTCTTGAATCATATTATAAGTATGAATTATTTTCCTTCAAGTAATAAAACAAACAAAAAGTTAAACTGTCATGAGTCAGATTCAATTATGGTGTTTCACTTCATCGTTAACGATGGCGGATGAAACATAATCACTGAGTTATTACGCAAGATAATAAGTATCAATAACATCCATAAAAATCGGCCCTTTTACTTAAAAGAAGTAGAAAGGTTGAGCCAAGCCGGTGTGGTTCGTTTTATACGTCTTACCTATCTCATGTATAAAAATCAATGTCACTTTTCGTTGTAATTTAATAACTCAAGAACGGGTTCACCTATGCAAGCCAAATGTTTAGGCTTTGTTCGGACTATTTAGTAGATGATTTATTTGAAGTTTGCATGCAATCGATGGAGCGGTTCTTCAATTATCCAATTTTTTGTAAAAAAATTTTGTTACTGGGTATTTTTCAGTCAAATTGAAACTTTTTTCAGACGGGGATTTTGATGTCATGTTGAAGCTTTTTTCAGTTGTTTTTTTTTCTTTTGTTGTGTTATGAGATTCATGCGGTTATACGTAACAAAGCACGTACCAGGCCACTAGTAGTTCATAAACAATTTAGGGCAGACTTCAATGTAAAATACGTGGTCCCTCAGATATAACGTGTTTCGACATTAATGTTCATTGGTAGGTATATGAACGTTGGAATTTTATACATTCAGAAAACGTTGGAATAATGAATTACATTCCGTGGTAGTAGTAGTACTAGTAGAACACATGGTAGTAGTTGGAAAATAATGTGTAAGTATGGAAGAAAGTTATGTGAAATCCGAAAATATTCGTGTAATAATAATAAAACAGATAACATCTCGTTAACACAAATATTTGATTCAAGATAAGAAGTTCGAAGAAATAATCATGAAATGCATTTAATTTAACGAAATAAATTTTAAATGTAAAATATAAAAATCTCATGACTCGATGTATATTCGATACAAACTCTGTAATGACTTAACCGATATTGATAGTATTTTGTAGATATCTATAATTTTGTACAACTCTGAACATCTCAACAGGTTCTTGCAGGAGAACTAAATGCCTAATTTATCTATATTTAATACCAAAATAGGTACTCAATAAAAAAAATCATTAAATAAAAATAAATAATGAAAAATAAAATTTTTGTCATTAAAACTTCACAGTTAAAATTTAACTTTTCTCTTTTGTATTTTGACACGATAGTGAATATTATTACATGAATAAATAAATAAATTTCCCTGGACAAGTTACACAAATAGAATCTAACCCCAAAATAAGCAAATTAAATGCTTGTGTTATGGGTAGGCTGACGATTTTAATGCACAGAAATTCTTAAATATATACTAGAATAAATTTGATAAACGCCCAGACCGGGAAATGCACACATCTAAATGTTCATCACACAAATGCCTGCCCCCGTTGAGAATCGAACTCGAGCCTCGCGGGTTGGTCGTTGTAGTTAGGCGTATACGCTAGCCACTCGACCAATATTTACAAAATTAAAAGAACAAAAAAGAAGAAACAAACAGATATTGAATCCATAACCTTTTAATGAGTTTTGACGCCATCGAGAGAAAATATGGTCAAAGTTTTTTCATAATTATTATATTTCGTGTTTATATAGAGTGAAATTAGTCAATTTTGGTGGCATTTTGTACAATTTTGTTCAGTGAAAGTGCACAAATGAAATAATCATGAAGAAATTAGTGTATCGTCTATTTCCTCGCTGCCGTCAAATCTCACTAGATGAGCTTGAGTAACGAAGCCACCGCTTTACTTAAGACCCTGACCTGGCATTACTTTGTACATAGTGACTAATGACATGACTGTATAAGAAGTAACGTATAACAAAATCCTGATTTTGGTGAATTTCATAAAAATTGATGCAAATTTCTAATGGAAAAATACTAATGTGAATGCCAAAACCTAAAAAAAGAAAGAAAGAAGAAAGAACCTTTTTAATTTAAAGAAAATTTCAATCAAAAACTAGTCAACTGCTAGTATTAAAATATTTGATATCTATTAGTGGCAAGTTCTAGATAATAAAAAAATAGTTACCATACGCATTGGCGTAGTTAGCACAAAGAATGCACAGGAAGCAGAAGCCTAGCCATTCAATCACTCCGCCTTGTAAGCCGGACACTACAAATATCAGTGAGGCGAACAGCAGAGGCAGTATTACGGCTCGTGGTATCTGTAATGATAACACAACATATGAACATCGGTAAGCTAATTATACAGTATCTATACTTAACTAAAAACGATTGACGTACGAGCCGGCTTTTAATTTTATCCAGAGCCGGATAAATCCTGTATGGGCCTGTAGGTAGTACAATTTTCAGGCCCCTTTTCTTTATCTTTCATTCGCAAAACTCACAGATTGTAATTAACGTATTTCGAAAGTGTCTGAACAGATCGCACCCAACGAATTCCCGCAACGCGAATGAGGTCCAGTTGCGTTCCAAAGGATTTTATTAGTTCACAGGAGACCCGAACCAACAGTAAGACGCTTATAGACAACAAGATAACTCAGGTTTGGACGGTAAGCTTCTTATTTACAAATCCTCCGGGTAGAAATCCACCGCCTTAATTATTCCTGCAGCCAAGAGAACTATTTTTGCGCTATCGCAAACCCTCCGGACTGGACATGACAATGCCAAAAATAGTTCTCTTGGCTGCAGGAATAATTAAGGCGGTGGATTTCTACCCGGAGGATTTGTAAATAAGAAGCTTAACGTCCAAACCTGAGTTATCTTGTTGTCTATAAGCGTCTTACTGTTGGTTCGGGTCTCCTGTGTAGAATAGACTATTCTGCCTCCCCATCTAGTAGATCGTAACAAGTACGAGGTTGTCGCCTCAGTGGTCTAGCGGTTGTTGGACTTGACTGCATGTGGTCCCGGGTTCGAATCCCGGGTCGGGCAACAAAAGGGAAATTGGGTTTTTTCAATTTTCTAAAAAAAATGTTGTTCGGGATTTGATATGTGCCCAGTTGGCGATAGGCTTGCCACCTGTCACATTGTAGTAGGTACTTAGTGTGCTCGGCTATTCGTGGGTGCCCTGGTTGTACCTCTGCCTATCTCTTCTATGGACGTGAAGATAATTACTAAGGAGGTACGTAGGTTACATGGGTCATTACTAAAAATATCAATTGTGGTACTGGTAGTATACTAAATGTTAGTAGTTTGATGCTTAAATATCTTTGTAATAACTTTAACACACATATTCTGCAAATAAATAATTTTCATTTTCATTTTCATCAACTTCAATCGTGTCTGTTTTTTTTAAGAAGAGAAGATAAAACCATTTATTTAATTCCACACTTTATACAGAATAGACATTGCAAGTAAATATGT
>NJDC01009860.1:0-19638 GCA_002245475.1 Calephelis virginiensis
GATGGAAAGTACACGGAGGACGTAGTAAGGAGGGCGGGGAATAGTGTGAATGCAGCGCTGGATGAGTTATTTCAAAGTCAGGTTTAAAATGAAAAAGCTAGACTCACGGTTTGCATAATTCTGTGCTTATCCCAACGTTGTTGAATGAAATGAAATCGAGAGTAACGTATGTTAGAAAAAGCATAAAAGTAGGATAAAACTGGTCGAAATGAGAGCGCTACGGAAAATATGTAGTGTAACGCTCGCTAACCGCATTCATAAAAATGAGATCTGAGAAATTGTGGGATCGAAAGACAGTATTGGTATTAAAATGAGTAAGGGCATGCTCTCCTGGTTTGGTCATGTCGAAAGAATGACAGATGGAAGACTGAAAAACAATGCAAATGTATTTACCCAGGAAGACTGTAACGGACCCTAGTCTAAATACTTGGACGTTCGTTGCTTTGGTGTATGTCTGTTAAAAATATTTACAGGCGCTAACAATTTAAACAGAAAATAAATGTTTTAGGCTATAATTTAGAGTTTTTCAATGAGGCTTTAAGATAATTTCACAAATAATTATATAATAATAAACACATAGTATAAGGTCTCATAATTGTTTGTCAGAAAAATAGAGATTTTACAGTTTAAAATCAAAAGTTCGAGAATATACTATTTGGTATAAATAATGATGTTCAGTACATAATTTAATTGGGTCGAAATTTAGTTAGGTTTGTGCTTGATGGGTTGTTAGCAAATTAAAATTTGACGGTTTACTTATTAAATCGAACCAAAACGGGCTTAAACATTTTTCTCAAATTAACGGGTAGAAAATAACCAATGTTTGGTCATTATTGCAATATAGTCAAAAAGTTGGTACAAGTCTGGATAGTTGATATTCCAAATATAAAAGGTACCTGAGTAATTACAGGAATTTATGGGTTATACGATACTAATTAATAACTGAAATTTTAACATATAAATTAATGTATGATTAAATATGTGAGAAATATTTTCAATGTTATCAAGAAGATGAATTTACTAATATGTTGTAATGGCGTCTTGGATGTGTATCGCTAGTGGACAGTGTGATGATTGGTTACAATAATTCAAAATGCGGGACAAAGACAGCATGATTCTGTCTAATGGTTAAGAATGGGATGTCACGATGTGTTGTGAAGAGGAAATGCAAGTCAATATTTTTATGTAATATTTGATAATTTAATTTTGTAAGAAATTAAATAAAGTGTAAGGAGTTAAAACATTATTTATTGTCTAGGATTTTAAGTAAATAATAGATGGTTGGTTGCTTGTGAAAAAATTAAATAAGATAGGAAAATGAATGTTTGGTTGGCGACATTGTTATGAGAATGACGAATAAGCGATGGTTTGGGAAAGAGACGGTTTGTGATTGGTGAGTGAATTAAGAGAATATTGGCGGGAAAGGTGACCGGAGAAATTAAGGGCTATAAAACGTGAGGTCGAGGAAAATGGCGAGGATTTTTGCAGCTGGAATCAAGAAGAGTGTGGAAGCTGTGCTCGAGGAAATAGCCAGATACAGAAAAGGAGGGGTTACTCTGTCGGTTGAATCAGTGATTTTTGTAGTTTATTAAGGGCTTTGTTTTATTTTAGTCTATTTTATCACGTGGGCATCCGAAAGGGGTAAGTCATTTTGTCTATGGAGATATCCCTATTTGGTAAAGAAGCTTTATCAGTTATTTTGGATTTGTGGTATATTAAATTTAATTTAAATTAGTTGAAAGGGGTAATAAGGGTCCAAAACAAACCTTTTCATACACAACACTATACAAGAAAACTTTACAGTACACGAGTCATACAACCATTATACGAAAAAAAATACATTCAAAAACTCCAGACAGATAGTCCAAATGACAATTACACGAAAGCTGGAATTTCCTGAGTTTAGCCGCTAGGCTTCTGGAAAAATCTGGCTGGGTTACGGGACCTGGCTATTTGAGGACAATATCCTTAAATACAAGCCTGCAAAATGAATATGCTAATGCAGATGGATTAACGAAGACCTTCGAGGTTGACTAAACGTTGTTCAGATGTATTTAGCGTTCATTTAACTATACACACATTACTCAAAATCATTAAAACTAGTAGCTTTTGGGGAAATATGAAATAATATAACAATAAAATAATAATGATAACAAAGGGTAGTTAAAATATCGTTAAAATGTAGGTAGACAAAACTGAAAAGCTTCGTATTAAATTTTCTAGAAACCTTGGGATATCTTAATAGCACACCTACTACAAAATTAAATTAAATAGAAAATGATATAGAAAAAAGGAAAATATATTTATTATAATAGAATAACCATGAAATTACTCAATTGATTTTTATTTAAGTCACATTATTTGTGTTGTGGTTTGGTAGGTTGTTAAAATACTTTTAATGGTTGTGTAGATATTTTACGGTAAATGGTGAATTGGGCGGTTTATATTTTTGGGTATTAAAATAATATTAATGTTTATTTTAAACTGTAAAAGAAATGAGCCTGAGTGTTAGTTTGCCAAGTAATTAATTTCATATCTACCTTCAAAGTAGGTAGGGTAAGTAAGTATTGTGATTACATGTACATTGAAATTTATTATTGAATTAAATTAGGTTATAAAGCATAAATGAGTAGTCATTTGTTGCAGTGATTTCTGTGACAAATCTATGGAATTTTAACAGATAATAAGGATGATTTACATTTATTCATATATGACCTTCTATGGGCCATCTTGAGATTTGATAATTAACTAATATATTTACAACTTATAGGGAGGTAGTAAGGTTAGTGATGTTAGCCTTTAAAGGGCGCTAGTTTAAAAATAATACGCTGAAATATTCGATTTTAATTATTCTTTTACGGCGATAAATAATAGAAAACAAAACTTGTATTTTTATTAATTTCTGGGTGAAATTGCAGGACTATAGTTAGACTTTAAAAAAAAATCAATTAGGTTTAAATGTATATTTCTTATAATGACTTCTTTGTTTTACCTTTTCAGCTTTTGTTTTAGGTACTTTACGTTTGTTGTTAGAGATTTGTGCGGTTTATATGTTTAGGGATATTAAAATAATATTGATGTTTATTTTATGTTTTAAAGGGAATGAGTCGAGTGTTAGTTTGTAAAATAATTAATTCCATATCTATTTCCATAGAATGTTGAGTAAGAAAGTACTGTGATCTCATGTACATTGAAATATATGGGTTAGGTTATAAATCAAAAATGATTAGTCATCTATTACCATGATTTCCGCGACAAATCTATGGAACTTTGCTGATAATAAGGATGATTTACAGTAATTAGTACGTAGTTTTATTTGGGCCATCTTGCAATTTGATAATTAACTACTATGTTTTAAACTTATAGGGTGGAAGTAATTTTAGCAATATTAGCCATTAGAGGGCGCTATATTAAAAAATATTTAGACTATAAAAGAAATTCACTTTGTTTTAAAAGTACGTTTCCTATAATAACTTCTAAAAATTTTAAAAACTTGTTTGTTGTGACTTAAAAAAAAAATAAAGCGTATGCAAAAAAATTAAATAAGGTACAATACATAAGTCTTTTACTATCGCATATTATGATGTAGGTTAGGTGTAAGGCCAGAAAGGTTAATTTCTTGTTTATTTATGGAAGAAGTTTTATAATAAAATTAAATGTTCGGATTTAAATTAGCAAGTCTTAGGGTATTTTCATCAATTGAAGTAAAATTAACTTGGAAAAATAAAACAATTTGTAAGTGTGGTTTAAGCTACTTGCAAACATACAAACCTTTTATTTGATATAATAATAGATTTAACACAGATCAAAATATCTATGTGCGAATATATTATACATATATTTTTTCACATAATAGTCGGTGTTACCAACAAGTTAAAGGTGGGTGAATAAATTAATTTTCATACAGTTGCTAAGAATAAAAGATAATACATTATCAGGCTCGTGACTTCTTCTCTCCGGTTATACTAGTGAGAAATTGACGTGTTTATGGGTGAAATTATGCCTAATGTAAGGAATATTTTGTAGTAATCTCTCGTGACTCTCATATCACCTCTTTATTTAATGTAACCTCTTATATGTTGACCACCATGACTTTTATGGGTTTAGGTTATCTTGCTATCACTTTACAATATTGTAATTGTACTTATTTTATTGAGAAGCTGTCAAAATGTTAGACAGCAAGGTTGCTGATCCATAACGGAATATTGTTATGGTCCTATTACGTTGGATATTATCGTGTTTTATTTAAGTTGATCCTCTCGCTGAATAAAGGCCAGTGAGGTCATTGTAAGTAACGTTTGTGCTACCTTTATCTATCAAATTCCTGGCCCTGCATGCTGCATCCAGATGAGATGGACCAATGATTTTCCCCGATATTAGCGATAGAGGGGCTATAATGAAATGCGAGTTATTCCTAATCTAAATCAAACAGAAGACTATGACAATGATTTGTTTATGGAGAGCAATGTTAAAATTTAAAATTTAATTGTTGCTGATTTGCATTCGTAAATGGTCTAATAAAGGGCTATTTATTGATGTGGAACCAGTTTTGTAACTGCATTACCAGAAGAGTTATGGTTGCAATAATGTTAATAATTAAAAATAGTCAATTCACCATTGTTACAAATTTATTGGAGAGCCATGGGGATGACTAATTGTTTGACATAGATATACCCTATTAGTTTTATACGGTGTGTAGTCGTACAGCCTGATGTGTTGGAGTTAAATTGAATAGATCGGAGGTCAAGCGTGGGTGTTCGAGTTACCGTGTGAGATATACACTCTTACCCACAGAAATACTATACACGTAGGGACCAAAACGTTTCCACACTTTACAGGTGGAATATGGGACTGATACGTCTACATTTAGTCGTGTCTTTTTTCCCCGTCAAAACCTGTCTTGTGGAATTCTCGAACCAAGGTCATCGAGACGGGTGGAATACGAGCATCCGGATGCAACCCTCCCTGAGAGCGTTCTCACTTAGTTTTATAGCCTAATGGCACAAGTTAGAGCGCACGGTGCTTAGTATATGGACTATCCATATGGCTGTATTATGCATTTATGGAGAAGACCAGTGTCTGGTAGCCCTTACGTAAACTACCACTTGATAGACGATATCACAAGTCATGTTTATGACATCGTAGGGCAATTTAAAGGTGTAGATGTGTTTATCTTATATTCAACCAAACCCTACGCATTGTACACACTACACTAGACATATCTTATCATTGTGCTTGTGCGCCCATGTATTGACTAAGCCGTATGTGATGGTGTTCCGATGTTGTATAAGTAATTTAAGGGCTTAAGCATCAGTCAACGAACTCACTGTGTTAAACATACGACTTCCAGTTAATACCGAAATTAATTAGGACTTTTTACTTGAAAACTATTTAAATAAATATATTTGTACTTGTATGTGTACACTGATGTACAAACTACTGATACTTCTATCAATGTTCATTGTTATGGTCAAGTCCTAGAACTGCATGCACAATTTATTGTCAGATTCTCCTTAAAGGTCCTTTGATAGACTTGTGATTGAGTTTCACATGAACAGAACATAAAACATAGTCAAACTTATTAATTCATTAAAATTGTTGTTTAAATTTGAATAACAACTACTGTCTTGTAAGAGACGTTTTCCTTCCCTTTATAACCATAACAATTTGTAAGGCTGTATTCGCCTTGTACGTGCATTGATTAGTTCTGAGCAGCCTTTTCTATTATCAACAAATTATATACTAATCAAACTTATTTCTTTCCTAGAGGGTGGAAATGCTTATGGGAACCACCCATAGTGTATGAGCAGATGTAGCGGGGCTCATAGTCTTCCCCGGGGTGGGGAGAATTTCTATATCATTAAACACTATTTGGTAGAGAGGTAGAGTCTAAATCTTAACCTTCTAGTCCCTTCCAAATTAAAAAAAACTGTCAACTAAGTCTATCGAGCTAGTTTCACTCATTGAACCCCAAATTCCCAGGCTATAAATTGTATTACATATTGATAGAGACAAATTTCCTAGAGAAGGCTATAAACATCATAAAATAAGGTAAAGTTAGATAGGTAGGACTAGAATTTGATAAGAAGTGAACTGTACCATTGCAGAAGTAACGGGTTACCTACTACAATCTATGGGTTCTAATTAACACCACTAGACGATTAAATGGCCAAATTACTCTTTTAAATTAAATTCTGGTTACGGCTTAATTAATAAGTAAATACCTAAACGTCGGTAAATTAGTAGTGTGGAGATCCGGTAATATCTTACGTAAGCGTAGTGCGACAGCGTGCATAGCGTAAGACATAACTTGTTGAAGAGATTCCGGAATCTAGGAAAAAAATGCATAGCAAGCAAGGCGTAGAAGTTAACCTAAGAGATATCCGGATTTCATTGCCTAAAACTCGTGAGAAACTAGTCTTAGATACATTTGTAGGGAGAGGTTGGATTTTATAAGACTATATATAATTATTATTATATTATTGCCTATTTATTATAAAATTATGTATTTGTTTATTTATTTACGTATAATTATTTATTTAGTTTGATTCAATATTTCAAAATTCATCCTCTCTCTCTGACTCTGGAGTTTATTGATCAAAATACTAGCAAGTTTTACAAGTGAATGGTAGGGATAGTTATAAGACCAAGGTTGACATTCCATGATCAGATTGCTCGGATATTATCCGAGGGTTGTATCACAATTCTCCGAAACAAACGTGTTTGTATCAAAAGGATAATGAATGCAAAGGAAGCCAGACAAATTTTTCACGATCATGAAGTTTGGAACTCGATACTCTTTGCCTACCCGTGCCCGTATTGGTCCGGGCTCCTGCAATAGACCATCTGTTTTCCTGTACCAGGCAGCTCGTAAATGGCGAGCGTAGGCTTACTGTCATTAACACCGTGACATTCAACTAGGTAGTAGAGTTTCGCAGCGACTCACCCGGTAAACTTTCTTTTGCTCGAGGCCTAACATCCCGGCCTCAGGTTGACAACGCACCATTACCACCTTTGGTGTGTCTAGGTGGCGGGAATTCCTTACCATCAGGAAATCCGTCTGCTTGTTTGCCTTCCAATATTATCAAAAAAAGGGACTTGGCGTGACATTATAGCGATAGGACAATTTAAGACGGTAGATTCCTACTTGGAAAGATGCTGCACAGCACTTTACTGCCAGTGGTCTTGTTCTCGCTTCTAAGAGTTCTTACAAACCGACACTCACTGCTGATAGAGCTGACGGAAGCGTAAATACGCCGCATGAGTAATTAAGTTGATATTATTTAAATTAAAATAATTATATAAACTTAGCAGCGCGCTAAGAAGAAGTCATCACACAACTCAATTTCATGCTAACTCAGATATCAGATGGTGACATAATTAAAAACAATTTATCGACATTAAATTGAAATAAATCGCCTCTGTCTACGAGGTGAAAAATATCTCCTAGAAATACAGTATAGACATGTATAATATCAGTATGTTAAGTATTTCTGTTCTTCTGCATATCTATGACATGTTACAAATTAGTGACACTCATTGCTATGCAGACGACACTACTGGGGAAGCCTTATGCTTTGGCCGACATAATATATCGTGGGAACATGTCATCGAGAGCCGGAACCAACTTGTGTCTAAAATTGACAATCTTTTGTTTGAAATTTCGTTTTGGGGCCAGCAGAATCTGGTGCAATTTAACCCTAACAAGACACAAGTTTGCGTGTTTTCCACTAAAAACACTCTGTTTGTCGCATCTCCTCGATTTGTGAGCGTTTCTCTTTCTGCCACAGCCTGCATTGGTATACTCGACATTTCGAGTAATGTTCAATTTCGTGGTCATCTGGAGGAGAAGGCCAAAATAGCCTCTTAAAAACTTGGTGAGCTCAGTAAAGCGAGACAGTATTTCAAGCGCGCCCATCGCTTACAACTATATAAAGCGCAAATTCGGCCTCATATGGAGTACTGTTCTCAACTCCAGGCAGGGGCTCCACAGTACCAGCTCCTTTCGTTTGACCGCATTCAACGTAGAGCAATTCGAATTGTCAATGACCGGGCAATTACCAATCGGCTTGATTCCTTAGTGTTGAGTAGAGGTGTTGGGTCACTCAGTGTTCTCTACCGCATCTATCATGGGGAATGCTCTGAGGAGTTGTTTGGTTTAATTCCAGCCGCTGATTTGTACCTTCGGAGCAGCGCGTCAGAGCTTAAGGTATCATGCCCATCATCTCGATGCGTGGCGGTCTACAACTGTGCGATTCCGAAGACATTTTTTACCCCGTATAACACCTTTGTGGAATCAGTTACCGAGGGCGGTATTCCCAAACGATTATGACTTAGGAACCTTCAAAAAAAGAGCGTACTCATTCCTTAAAGGTCGGCAACGCATCTGTGATACTCCTGGTGTTGCGGATGTCCGTGAGCGGAGGTGATCACTTTCCATCAGGTGACCCACTTGCTCGTTTGCCTCCTCTTCTATAAAAAAAAATAATATATTAATAGCAAAATGCGAATGGATATAATGAATGAATGGAATACTAAATTTTAGGAAGCATGTTTATCAGTTTATTAAGAAGTTATTGTATCCTGTGGCACATAAACAGCATTGATATTTAACGTAAGTCACAGTTCTGTGGCCGATGTTATGCCTATTGTGCATGTCTACATTCTACCCTAACTTCCGTACTTTCACATGACGTCATTATGGTGGCAGGAGTAGCTAAGGTGGTAGATCATTACCCGTAGGTACAAGTTCCTGCACAGTTTTCTACCACCAGTGGTCTTATTGAAGACTCATGTAACCTATGCTTGCCTCTGATGAGCTCTTATGCTTGATGCAAATAAATTAAACTTGACCTATAACAGATGCTTTTATACTTCTTCTTCTTTTATAAATATGGCTTTCGATCGTTTTTCACGACTACTTTGCAATGTCAAGTTAGTTAATTAGTTAATTCAGTCAGTCACAATGACTTGTGGCATAGTGACCTATGTACAAAGTCATGTCAGGTCAGGGTCTTGAGTAAAGCGGTGGCTTTGTTACACAAGCTCATCTAGGAGATTTGACGGTAGAAAATAGACGATATACTAATTTCTTCGTGATTATTTCATTTGTGCACTTTCACTTAACAAAATTGATCACATTGCCACCTAAATTAACCAATTTCACTCAATATAAACACGAAATTCAATAATAATGAAAAAAATTACGATCACCTTCATTCACGATTGCGTCAAAACTCCGATGTTTTATTGCAATGAGCATATTTAGAATAGCGATAAAAATATCAACGTTAAAAAAACCGTCTTTAAAACTATAAAGTACAAAATAATAAAGATTTAATATTAATTAGATACTACCTATTATTTATATGTGCTATTTACTAACAAGTTTGAAGTTGGTACCTAGTCTTAAACTTATATTTAAATTAGAAATAAGTATTAAATTGACTTGGCACCGATTCCAGACATTTTAGTAAATAACACATATAAATAATAGGTAGTATATAATTAATATTAAATCTTTTTTATTTTTACTTTTAAGTTTCGAAGTCGGATTTTTGACGTAGTTATTTTTATTTAATACTCTTCAGTTTATTGCTGATATAATTAAATTAAATAATTTTATAAGTAAATATCTTTATTGCATACTATAAGGCTATATCTATATGTTAATACGTGATGCCAAAACTTTGGACCCAATTTAGAAAAAAATACACGGACGCAGGAGCATTAAATTTGACACACTTATAGTTTGCGTATAGGAAAAGTGCAGAACGCTAATATTTTTCAATAATAATGTTATAAAAGTACATTAAATCAATAAATAAAACATTACCCACACTACCGTGCATTTGACACACACAAACAAATATATTGATGTTGACGACAAAAGATCACAAATGGCGCACTAACTATTCAGGAAACAAAGTAGTTGGTCCTAAGAAATGAAGATGACGTTCTTACAAACAAGATATTAAAATTTGGATATTAAAATACTAGAATGGTAAAATTTCGACCAATGGGCGACCACTAATATA
Organism: Calephelis virginiensis; assembly: GCA_002245475.1. Taxonomy (NCBI): domain Eukaryota; kingdom Metazoa; phylum Arthropoda; class Insecta; order Lepidoptera; family Riodinidae; genus Calephelis; species Calephelis virginiensis. Next base: position 10,038 of record NJDC01009860.1, read on the forward strand.
ATAATATAACCTTACTAAACATCTTTATAGCGTGTTGTTGAATGCCGACGTGTTTGTAATCTTGTCACTTGTCACCTAAGTGGATTAAATTTACTTAGGAGATCTAATTTAATTTAATAAAAAAATGTTACCAAAAAAGGTGAAAGTAGATAAAAAAGGCTTATAAAAGAAGTTTAAATTTAAATGTTAGTAATATTGAGCCCCATTTTGATACGAGTCACCGTTTTATAACAATAAGTTTTGTAGCTGAAAATTCGTATTAATCAAGGTAGGTTTAACGCTAGTCGCGTAAAAAATTCCGAGTTGATTAGTATTCGTATAACATTGTTTTTATGTAAATCGTAGATAATAACAACACAAAATCATCATTTTGAAAACATGTGTTCTCTAGTGACTTTACCGACGCAAAAATTTAAAATAATCCTCGATTAACCTTATTTTGTAACATTTGAGATAAGATTCAATCATGATTCGAAAAATGACGAAAACGTGATCATGGTTTGCCTATTGAGCTACTTTTTTTTATTTAAATTATTTGCGGGCAATTAAGATCACGTTAAATGACACTTTTTTAGTCTTAGCCTTAAAGTTAGGCTCTATTAGCACATAAAAGTAGGTAAATATCTTCACGCTCATGTCCCTGAAGAAGTAGGCAGAGGCACAACCAGGGCACCAACGAATAGCCAAAGACACTAAGTCACAAAATGTGATAGGTGGCAAGCCTATCGCAAAAAATCGTCGATTTTCAATTGAAAACGTGAGTAGCTAATGCATTATTATTTACGATTCAAGCTATCGTTAAGTACATTACATAATCTAAATATATCTATGCTAATTCAAGTTATTAAATTTTCGTGAGTTTAAATGTAATAATTTAATTTAAAAATAAATTACCATAAAAATTGGGGTTTGTGTATTGTTTTGAGAAAGTTTATTTATTCACTTTAGATGCCAAGAAACTGGAAATTATCGACCAGTAAAGCAAGTTGGGACGATTGTACACTGCAAGTAGCTGCTGCGCGCATTGCAGAAGGCAAACTAATACGAAAAGTTGCCGATGAAATTGGTATTCCTTTTAGTACTCTACAAAGAAGGATAAAAAAAGAATTCGGTATTCTTACATACGGAAGACATTCTACATTCACAAAGGAGCAAGACACGTTCTGCAAGCCTACTTGGCTTGCAGAACGTGTCTTGCTTTTGAGCAATAAATTTCACAGTTTGTCGCAAAATCAAGTAAGAAAAGTAGCATTCCAGTACGCGGAATATCTGTAGCTGCGTCATAACTTCAATCAGGATTCATAAATACCAATAGCTGCATGAATGTTGCGGCAACTTTCGTTTCTCTGTCATTTATCTATCCGATTAAGCGTCATTTGCCACAACTAGAGAAAAATGATCCACAGGGTGCAGTATTTTTTTTAATGATATTGGAAGGCAAACAAGCAGACGGATTTCCTGATGGTGAGAAATTCCTGCCACCTAGAGACACCAAAGGTGGTAATGGTGCGTTGCCAACCTGAGGCCGGAAAAGTTTGAGCAAAAGTAAGTTTACCGGCTACCTTACCCTCCGAACCGGAACACGTCATGACGTTATGGCGGCAGGAATAAGTAAGGTAGTGGTACCAAACCGGGTGAGTCGCTGCGAAACTCTACCACCTAGTCAAATGTCACGGTGTTATGACGGTAAGCCTTTACGAGCTGCCTGGTAGGAAGTCAGATGGCCTATTCTTCGAAGGAGCCCGGACCAACACGGGGGAAAATTCCAATAACGGTTGGGTAACGAAGACATGTTTATCAAATGGTTAAAACACTTCGCGAAACAACTGCATCAAGTAAAGAGAAACCGGTTTTGTTAACATAAGACAACCATTAGAGTCATGCTACACTGGATGCATAAATTTTTTGCAAAGAAAATTTTATTACTTTATTGACCATCCCACCTAACACGTCATCACATAGACTGCAACCATTTGATGTTGTATTCTACAGACCTTAGAAGAAGGCCTATAACCGGGAATATGATTAATATATTAAATCCAATAATTTACAAAAAAAATCACACCTTATGATGTCAAAGGACTTTAACAAGGCCTATATAAGAGTAGCTTCAGTATAGAAAGGAGTTAATGGCTTTGCATCAACTGGAATATTCCCTTTAAATCCGTTCAAGTTCAATGAAGAAGACTTCTTTGACACTTTTGATGCCCCTTTTGACGTATAATTTTCTACCCCCATAATAGACTCTGTAGACGATATATTCACACAATTGACCCCTGTTCCTCAGATTGGAAAGGGTAAAGGTAAAGGAAAAATAAGTAAAATTCAACAATCAGAAATCCTTACTGGGACGCATTTGAAAGAGATTTTAGAAGACATAGAAAACATTGAAACCCAACAAAAGACTCAGATTGAGCGTAGAGATACTCTCTTTGCGCAATATGTCTTGAAGAGAGCAAACCGACAGAAGTATGGTACCATTGTCATCTCCGTGGAGGATGGGCCCATGAACAATGCACATGATGTGATGATAACCCAAGCCGCTATCGTTGTGATTTTTGCAAAAACGAATAATAAATAAATATAAATTATTATAAAAATGTTCATATCAGTTGCATATTCTTAAGTTTTTTTTTTATAGAAGAGGAGGCAAACGAGCAAGTGGGGCACCTGATGGAAAGTGATCACCTCCGCCCACGGACATCCGCAACACCAGGAGTATCACAGATGCGTTGCCGACCTTTAAGGAATGAGTACGCTCTTTTCTTGAAGGTTCCTAAGTCATAATCGTTTGGGAATACCGCCCTCGCAAATTGATTAAGTTTGTTGATTTGTTTCAGATTTTAGTTAATTAAAGTATTTTATTATTTTTATTTAACAATTTTATGTTTTGTAATCTTGACTTCAATTGGGCTAACTTTCATTATCTATACATGTGGGAAATCAGAGTCCAAATAGTTTTTTTAATATTGATTCCTACTTTGTAGTTTATTATAGTAAACAAATGCTTATGTTACCAAATACAGGGTTAATCCTAGATTAAAATTAATAATAAGTCAATTTAAAAACAGATAATTTATGTTTTTACAATGAGTCTTACTTAAGTGATTCCCATTTCCCTCTTCTGCTGCAGTAGGGGACTGCAGCTGTTTAATTGTCGAAATGTGATTTTTTACGAATTCTCTAGAGTGGGGCCCTTCAATTGTGGAGGCTCTGGGCCTTTTATCCCGGTTACCCTTAATCGGGCCCTGGATACGATCTAGGCTTACAAAACATACAGCCGATAGAACCGACTAAGTTTTGTATGTAGAAGTTATTAAAGTCTCATTTAACATAATTCCTTTATTTAAAAATTTTGTAATTATATGTTAATTACACTTTTGATTTCGTAATGTTTGTAATAAAAATAATGATATAGTTATATAAAGATACACCTTAAAAATTTATTGAAACATCTGAGCTCGAGCAGTGATTTTGAAATCTTCGGCTGTAATAACTGTATAAGGTAAAAATATTGATAATTAATATAATCATATCAGCTTGATCCTTTTCTTACTTGAAAAGATTTTTTATATAAAATCCTGTTCTGAGCGTGGTAATTTACAAAATTACGGAAAATTGAAAGCGATTATAAAGCTGGCTTTACATGTACTGTAGTATCCCAAAAATCTGCAAAACACATACAATTTGTGGACTTTGTCATTTATTATTTCAATGTCTCATTTTATGTATTTTGGCTTTAAGCATCGTTATTCGTAGTCATCGATACGATGATCCTCAAAATCAGTAATGAAAGCAAGACTTAATTGAGTTGAATACTTATTTTATTGCCACATCTAAATATTTGTAGATGACTTAAAAAGGAGGATGTTTTATATTTAACTTCTACATATTTTTATATTAATCGAATTCCTTGTCATTTCTTAACCGGTTTTAAAACTCTTTTTTAATTTTAAAGAGCTCAATCATGATATGGTCTCATTCTCCTCGAGTCTGGATTTGCTAATGGAATTTCCCAGAAATCAAGGAAGGTAGAGTTTCGCAGTGGCTCACCCGGATTGATACCGCCGCCTTACCCATTCCTGCCGCTATAACGTCATGACGTGTGTCGCTTTGGAGGGTAAGGTAGCCGGTAAACTTACTTTTGCTCGAGGTCTAACAACCCAGCCTCAGGTAGGCAACGCACCATTAGCACCTTTGGTGCCTTTGAATTTCTTACCATCAGGAAATCCATCTGCTTGTTTACCTTCCAATATCGTAAAAAAAGAGTGTGTGTACTCATGTACACACGTAAGAAGTTATACTTCTTTGGCGTAACAATCCAAAAATACCAAATAAAAAGGTTCGCAACTTACTTCAGACCGTCACATTTACTCGTATCTGTTGGTGTGTGCGCATCCATTTTTCCCAATCGCGCCAAAAGAAGTATAACTTCAAAACTATGCGCTAAAGTAACTTTGAATTGTCTGCAAGGATCATGACCCCAGGCACTTTAATTGCGGGTGGGATTGCGAGTGCAGGTGTATGTGTATTTTAACCAGTCGGAAATTAATCTGCATATTATGTGGTCTTACAAAACCATTAATTAAAGTAATTTTGGTGTTATGGTATTGCAATTTTATCGTTTCGATGCTAAAGCGTAATTGGGAAGTTTGATTTTATTTGATGACAACAGGGTTGAAAAATCTTGAACATTGCAATGAAATAGAAATTATGAATTTCAAACAATTTAATTTTCACTTCGTTTATAATATAATACAGATTTGTAGTATTTAAGTAGTAGGTAAGTAGTTCTGCCGAGGTTTTGACGATTGACAAAGATATTTGCGATACGTAAATAGTCCTCGTTAAAGTGGGTTCATAACAACTATATACATTATCATATCAATAATACCATTTTTTTTTGGACGACGATTAAAATAAATGTTGTTCGTAATATCACAGTATTTATTTATCGTTTTACTTTCACACTAAATTAGCTTAATTTTAATTCAATAAAATATGTATTATTTGAAAACATTATTTGCTGTTTTGCATTTGAAAATAGAAATCATATTTCACAACATTAGTTTTGTCATTTTTGTTTTAAAAACATTAAACATCACATAAATTATAATTTAGAAACATAATTAACGTATTTTGAGAGTGGCTCCAGTGGCTTAGCCCACTTAACAATAAACATTATTTTTTATGAAACGAAATAGTTTTGATAAGGTTGGATTTGGTCAGAAAAATAAAGAAATAAATTAAAAAAAAACTAAACTAATTCTGTTTTCAAGGACCTGAAGAAATCAGAATGAAGTATATCTTGGTTCTGGGATGGATTTTGCCTGCTGTGTTCTGCTACAATGACATCAGGGATGAGTTCAACTATGACATCTACAGTAAGAACATACCTCTCCTGCAGAGACATCTGGACTGCTACTTAGACAAAGGAGATTGTGATCCTGTTCCACGATCTGTCAAACGTAAGTTTTTATAGTATGATCAGGTCAATAACTAAACGGAATTTTTGATGTGAAACATCTATAGGCCCACGTTAAACAGATTTCTAGCGCGGCGATGCATGCCGTGGCGACATATCATCCCGTTATACAGTCTATAAGCAGTAGAGTGTATGGTGTGGCGACGCGTCACCATGCGCAATCGACCGTGCGATTCTCTCCTATCGTAATATTTTATTTTATCATTATGACATGTTCAGTTTCTATCACAATCTGTTATTTTTGGCATATTACTTTTACAAAATAATGTCAATGTTTCACATCTGCCAAGCGTCATGTGACAGTTCACATTTTTTTGATAGCATGTGTGTTATGAATTTGTAAGAAAAAATAAATAAAACCTCCATAATCTAATACATTATGATGTTAATTTTTTTATTCCGAAAACGTTTAAATACAAAATCAAGGAATATAAATACTCTTTAGCAAGAGAAATAAAGCGTTGTACCAAAATTGAAACTTATTATTCATATAGTCAAACATCGGAGTTTAAACTGTGGCTACATTATTGCGGACTGTTTGAAATGCATGTATACAAAAGTAAATATTACAATTTGTCAATAATATTTGAAAAGCATTGCCATTTAAGACTATACCCCCTTATATTAAGGTTTGGCCGCTTTCAAAGTTATCCTGTATAAGTTAACTTGTATCACATTTATCATATAAATACAGACATTTTTCTATCATATTTTTAATGTTATCTTGGATTTCAGCGCACTTGGCCGAAATTATAGCTGATGCTTGTCATGAATGTAACGATATTCAAAAACATCATGGCCGTCAGTTCGTCAAAGCTGCCAAAGACTTTCTGCCAGAAGGGTACAAGCAGTTCAGGACCAAGTATGACCCCGATGGCAAACATTTCGATGCATTTGAAGCAGCAGTTGAAAATTACTAATGTTGAACAAATTGATGGACGATTAAAAGGCAAAACCAAAGTAACATTGTTTATAATGTTATTAAATAAACCTTATTTTTTGCTTGTTACTTTTTTTTAATAGAAGAGGAGGCAAACGAACAAGTAGGTCACCTGATGGAAAGTGATCGCCTCCGCCTACAAACATCCGCATCACCTGGAGTATCACAGATACGTTGCCAATCTATAAGGAATGAGTACGCTCTTTTATTAAAGGTTCCTAGGTCATAATCGTTTGGGAATACCGCTCTCGGTAACTGATTCGACAAAGGTGTTATACGGGGTAAAAAATGTCTTCGGAATCGCACAGTTGTAGATCACCACGCATCGAGATGATAGGCATGATACCTTAAGCTCTGACGCGCTGCTCCGGAGACTTACGTCTAAACATATACCTACATCAGGACGAAGTTCGATTCTTCATCAATGTTTTCTGTTTCCCTTGTTTTGGTCCAGGGGGGTTACCATAAGCTCTTAAAACAGTATTATTCCAATAATACTAATATTTATTGGAGAAAGACAACCTTATGACGTATACCATAAAGTTGCTTATAAAGGCGGACATTTAGCAAGATGGAAATAATACTGCTATAAGCGTTCATGGAAGGGCCCCAGGTCCGTGTAAAATAGAAAAGCTAGGCAGCTGGTAGGTGGGTACAGGTTTGATAGGTGTTTTTCAACATGACCACTGATGGTAGATTGGTATCCAGAAACTTAATTGGATTTTAAAGGGATTCGTCGTCTTACCTATTCCTGAGCCATGCTTGTTGGCTCTGTCATGTTTCAGTACTGAATGTAAGGTAGCAGGTAGACTTGCACAATTATGGTGTAACATCCCGGCCACAAGACAGCGACGCACCTATAACATCTTTCATACCGGGATAGCCGTGTGCTTACTCTTTGTGTAGTGCAATTACAATAATCTTATATATAATCGTTAGTCTCTCTGAAACACGAGAACAGCTGGACAAATTTAACAAATCTTGTTTCTGAATTATTTGTGAAAGTTCAGGTAAGGTTTAAGAGATAAGAAAAAAGGAAAACTAGGAAAAACAAAAGTTTAAGTTGTTAACAGAATGGTTGGTGGGTTAAATGAAGTTCGCCGTGACGGCTAGTTCTAAATAATTTTTGAATATGATGATGACGAGGTGATTGAAAATTTGGACGAAACTCATGCTAAAATAAAAGAAAAATGATTTAATTTATTCTCGTGAAAACAATAATTATTTCAATATTAATCCATATTTAAATAATAAACTCATCATACTTCAAGAAGTTTACAACAAACCTTAAATTTATATCCAATCTCTCGCGTTGAAACACCGTTTCGAAAAATTCGTAATTCAAAAGATCTAAGTTTACAAAACAAATGAACAAACAAATCGAAGTAAACGACTTCGTTTTATATGTAGAATATATCAAAATCTCACAGAACGTAACTGATTTACTTAAAACTTTAGTATTTACCTGTTAATTGCACTTTTATAGTGTTTTATAATAAAAAGTAATGTTAAATACATATATAAAGATGTCCCTACGACTAACAACTTGTTTTGCATGTCAGTTCAAGCAATTTGTTTGAAATCTTGTGCTGTATTAAATGAATAAGTTAAAAAAAGTGAAATTGTCATCTCACAATATCTATTTTTGCCACCAAAATAATATTTTGGAAAACATTGAACATTGATTAACTCATATGTCACTGTAAAATTATTAAATTGAATTTTGTTAATTAGTAATTGATTAGTAAATTGTAAATATTTACGAAACCACTATTGTAACATATAGGGATATTTTTTATCATTTATTCACGTTATTTACAAAAAATGTATTAATGAAACAAATATTATGAAAAATAGAATTCCAAAGACGGTGGTTTTGTAACTAATCCGTTAGTAGTCAGGACAGAACAAGGAATCTCCGAACAATGCATAGCGTCCCCAAATTAATAATAGCAATAATAATTGTTACTATTATTTGCTATTCACGTATTATGTTTCGATAGTTTATCCTCGTTAGATCAGTACTGACAACAATTTAAAGTATGTTTGTGTCAATTATAGTATGTAAATCCTTTATTTTTTTGGTATTTACGTTTTGGTATATGTTTACTAATACCATGGTTTAGACACAGTGGAAATATACGTAAACAGTGGTGAAACTGCCTACAAGTATTCAAAATCACACGCAAACGTACTCTCATCTACGACCACCTAAGTGAAACTAACAGGAACCTCAGTAACGCCTGCCGCGAGACGAGTGGTCACGTTACACGTTCCACAATCGTTTTATTTAAAAAATGCCGGGACTGTATTGCGCTGTATACGACTGTTTAAACACAGCGTCATCAAAACCGGAGATATCATTTGTAGACTGCCTACAGATTTTGAAAGGAAATTATGATATATTAATATACAAATGGTACCACATATTCGTAAATTAACATTTCAGGTTACAAAATTAATTAATGCAGTTTACGGTTTTACTACTACTCATCCAAATAAAGAATGAGATTGGAAATGGAAACGGCTGTCTTCACCTCTCGCTCGCGCACTATAGAATATGTTAGTCAATATCACCAGATTGTAAATATGAGTAGATATCAACTTCTGAACAAATGTGCCAAATTTCAAAAATGCATGTTTTTGTTTTTTTTTAATTTGTAATTACAATTACATTAGTTAATCATGTCAAAACTTCTTTTATATTTCTTAAAAAACAATGTCTAAAACATTAAAAGTGACAAACCTATGATTTTGATGGAGCGTAGATATTTATTTTATCAAATAAGCTTAGTTCCTATACTGTGTAATACTTATACTGTGGTTTAGGGCTACAAACTTAAAACTCGTAAACGTATTTCTCTTATTACGTATGCACCCCGTAAGGAAGGATTTTTCAAAATTTAACCCCCAATAAATTCAGAAATGATCAAGATAGAGTGGATAAAAATTTGCATGAAACATTTTGCTATGAAAATATAAAATATCGCGTAATTCAAATACGGTAGTAATAATTATGTCTTTTAGCGTTTTCCAAAATTTGGCTACCAAGAGTATAAAATAGGAAATGAAAGTTATATGTAATTGAACAAGAAGGCTTTAGGCTAGATACCTAAAATTTTGGATCCATATGCTTCTTATGATGTAAGCATCAACTAAGAAAGAAGTTTAGTGGA